>KL256281.1:265-14267 GCA_000699545.1 Podiceps cristatus
AGGAGGTGACAATCTCATGGAAGAAACTGAGAACTCCTTAATGAGATCCACAAAAGTGTGTTTCTTGCTGAAACTACTTAAGTGAGTCGTTATCTGCCCTGATGCATAATGTAGTATGTGTGGCACTGAAGTACGGGACTAGGAGTTGGAGTTTAAAGGATTAAGGTGAACATACATCATACTTTTCAGTACTTACCGAATAATTTGTGACTCCTTAAAGAGTTTTACAAGGTTAAACAAAAGCTGTACAGTATATTATTGCCTCTAACAATTACATCACTCCTTTAGAAATGTTTATACTCCATGACACTTTACGGTGTCATTGTCAAAAGAGGCGGAAGAATGCAATCAATAGCTGTTAGAAACCACACAGCATAAAAGCCTGAGGAAACTAAAGTTCACAGGTGCATTGACTGCAACACTACTGCAGTAACAATGTGGTTTTTAATCAGTGCTGAAGGCTTCTAAAGAGTATTTTATGAAAGAAAATTCACATTTTCCACTGACTCTGCCATTTTAAAAAAGCTTTCCTCATACACCTGCCCTGGACACTTCTAAGACCATTTGTGAATTCCATTTACTACAACTCCACATTCATTCCTTTCAAGTACAGTCTTTCTTAATGACATAAAATTCTTACATATTTGCAGTGGAATGACTAGGATATTGTTTCCTTTTATTTTTACCTGTTCAGGGTCAGGTGTCCTATGAGGTATTAGATGAGTGTCTTCAGCAGTTTCTGGTGGAGGTAAGTGTGCTTTTTGAGCTCCTCCTTCCCCTGTGGAAGGCAATCAGTATTGCACATAGCAGAAGGTAAGACTCCTTTTATATGAGCAGTGGACGTTATTTATTTTGTGTCTGTCTCTGACATGAGGCGGTCATCACAAAAGGCTCCATGTGTCTGTCAGGTTTATTGTAGAATTGAAAACTAACCTGATCACAGGAAAATTCTTCTCCTAAAGCCCCCATGGATCACAGGTTTGGTTATATCCTAGGGCAGAGATTCCTGTACTTTATATTTTTATTCTTGTGTCTGTACCTCTTGTTGTTCCTGTGCACCAGGAAAAGAAATTGATACTTAAACCCACTGAGATTACTGACACCCACAGGTACCTAACCGGGAGACAGAATAAAGTACACTGATTGCCTTCGCTACTGACTGCAGCCTATCAACCGTGTGAGTGCTGCACAACATGCTGAAAGAATGGAGATAAGTTCAGCATTAATTACAGTTGGAATATGTCAGGAATTTTCAGTTCTTTGTCAAAAGACCACGTGTTGAAAAGGGATTTAAATACCGGTAGCTTCTTGTTAATGAAAAAATTATCATAAAAAAGGAAAGGAGCGGAAAAGTTCTATATTTATTTTGTGATATTACCTGCCTTTTGCTTTTGTCTTTCCTTTTTCCCGATAGATTATTTGTATAGGAGCTTCTGCAAGGAATGGCTTAAGGAATCAGAAAAATCTGCACACATTGACAAATTCTATTTGAAGATGAATAAATGTTTAAGAACCTTTAGGGATTACAAGACATCTTTTTACCAGATAGAGTGGCACCATGCAGATGCCCAGGACTCTAGACATCTGTGTCCCAGCTCAGCTGACTCTCAACTTACACTGCAAAATTTGTAGGTACTAACTCATTACTAACCCTGTAGAAGCTAAACCTGAGAAGCGTCTCACTTTTTTTTTAAAAAAAAAAAAAAAACAAAAAAAAAAAAAAAAAAAAACAAAAAAAAACCAACTAAACCACAAACATATTTGAGTTGTTTGAAATACTGAGATGAGAAGGTCCTGCCATAATTTGCTCTTTTTTTCCATTTTGGCTAAACCAGGTAAAGACAGGGTGTGTTCCAATATTTCATTCTATCACAAAACTGAGAGCTTTTCTGTGATAACATATAGTTATTGTGACCAGAATAGCATTTAAAAGCGCACATGACTACTTCATGAATATGCAGTTTTACTGGGAGAATATGGTTTTTCTGGGCAAGCTACTATTAAAATCCTTAATATCATGCCAGGGGATCCTATTTCTCGAAAGAAACATGAAATATTTCACTAATCTTGTCTCCATATATTCTGCTGGTGAAAACATTTCACGTGATAATGAAAACACATTTTTTTAATGCTGCTCAACGTCAACATGCTGTTTAGGTAACAAACAAGTCTAATTCTTACTCAAGTGCTGCATGACATTTCTCCCCCTTAAATAAAAGATGGCAAGGCCTAACGCAAGGCTTAGGAACAAGCATTTAAATATTCCAGCTCTAACCACACTACTTATAAAAGGGGTTTTGAATAAAGAACCTCCCTCCTCCCAGGAGCTGCTTTTAACTTTCAAATGAAGCATGACTAAATTCTAGCAAAGCAGATTTGATGTTTCCAATTAGCAGAGAGAGTTGAAAAAGTTGTGATGATATCAGACAGTGGGTGCTATGAATGGGAGCCACATCCTGACATAGCCTGCATACTAGTAATAATTTCAGAAGAAACATAAAAATGACTTAATAATATAATTGTATGTTCTTATTTTTTGTATTATTATATATTTTCCAAAGAACTGCTGCTCATAACCAAGCAGCTGCATTTTATTGTTTGGTCATATTTTTGGTAGCCAATTTGTAGGTTTTGAATACTAATCTGTCTTAAAATGGTAAGCCTCCATAACATTTTCACCCAGGGCCTGATCCAGATTTACCTGGAAAAAAGCCTCCAAAAAAAATCTCTATGAGTATTTCCTGATTTTGTGTCTTTTTGTTCATTTCCTGTAACTTGATTTCAAACAATAATACCAGTTTAGGCCACTATCTTCAAAAGCCTAATCTTTGCATTAAGCACAGTCACTGCTATTGGATATGAATGGGACAAGCCTGAATCTTGCACTCTTCCTAGTGTTGGAAAAAGACCACAATGTGAGCTGTAATGGAGGAATCCTTTGTTCACATGCTGTATTATTACTGCATCATCGTTGGCTCTAGCCTATGGCTTTTTTGTAATTATTTCCCTGTACTGTCTATTTTTACAGCTATTAAAAACCAGGATCATCCAGGACATACAGCATGGATTAAACTGAACAAAACCTTTTTAGAGTCAATAAACTAGTTGTTTAGCAGTTGGAGTTTGGTCAATAAAATGGCAAAATGAATAGGCAACATTAACATATTCTTGTGAATATTTTTAATTTAATTTTAGAGTGAACCCAACAGACAAAAAACAGAACACAACTTTTGAACAGAACACACACATTTTCCTGGGTTTCCTTCCCTGTAGAAAACATTACAATGTTGTCATTTGCATATGTGATTGTATGCTAACATCTTTTTGACTTCTGTCACAAGAAATCAAGAGGTGGTACATTTTTTTCAGGACTAAATCTAATAGGGTTGCATAGCATGAGAAAATAATAATTTGACAGAACCTTCATCTACTCAAGTGGTCAAATCAGTACCTGCCATGAGTGTGCATGTCTTTGAATACATGGAACTCCGTAAAGTATTTCTTCTTCCAAAGAGAAATTGCTTCATTGTATAGGAAAGAAAATAGCTTTTCAGAATAGGCTTCTGCCATTTCCAGTTAATTTCAGAAGTCAATCTCAGTTTTTGGAGGGAAAACACCTTATTTTGGGTGAAGAAATTGTATTTAAATTGGTAGCAAACTCTGTGTGCCTTCAAGAAAGTCAAGTTTTCACCACTAGTTTTTAATCCACAAATATCCTTGTTTTTTGTGATCTGATATTATTTTGCCAGAAGAAATTTTATTTAAATTGGTAGCAAACTGTGTGCCTTCAAGAAGGTCAAGTTTTCACCACTAGTTTTTAATCCACAAATATCCTTGTTTTTTGTGATCTGATATTATTTTGCCAGGAAAGTTTTCACAAAGTATTTTACAAAAAGCTAGTACCTTTTCAAGGAATTAATATGATAAGGAAATTGGCATATCATGGAATATATTTTTACCAATGTCTCTTTTTTTCCAATATTATTTTAGAAAAATACTGATATTTTTCTTTCTTTATTTTTCTCTTTATGGGAAAAAAAAAACACCCCTGTGTTTTCTTCTAAGAAAATGTCAGTGTCTTCTAAATGTGAAACCAGTTTCAGCCAATATCTTAAAAAAGAGCCAGTAAATTATAGGCAAGGTTTCTCACCTGTTATATTCTATAACAGGAGCTGCTACTGTCCTCTATTTTTTCTACTAGTTTGTGAGGTTTGTTTCCTGTGAACCTGACAAAGAGGGTCTCCTGCTCCCTAGGAAATCCTGTGGAGAAGATGAGCAAGTCCAGCCTCTTTGAGCTGAAGGACTCTTAGTATGGAAAACCTCTTCTCTCTACATCTATTATGCTACAGCTGTGTGCAAACCTCTTCCTCATACTAGCTAGCAGGACAGAAAAGGGAAAAGTGTAGGCTGTATAGTGAACAGGCTGTGTTAAGGAAAGGAGCTCAGCTTTGCTTGGAAGGTGCGTTTGTGAAGTGAAATAAAAAGTTGATATGTCTGAAAGGGGAACTAGAAAAAGATAATTCAGGAGCCTTCATTCTCCATTCCTGATCTGCATGCCACCCCCACTACCTCCAGGTCTGAGGATTTTTCCTCTCAAGAAGGCAATACATTTCAGACTGCTCATTCAGTGATTAACAATAAACCAACCATGAACTCAGCACTACAACTATTGGAGCCTCAGGTATAACTGCACACTTATTCTGAAAATGGAGACGGTCACATTTGATTGCTTCCATGCATAGTTGGATCACAGATGTGAAAGGCACTGTGCCTGACCACAAATTATTAAAGAAAAACATTAGCTGGTATAAGTCTTGTTTATGAAAGAGTACCAGTGGAAAAAGTCACAGAATCATGGTCTCCAGCTACTACACAGATGCCAAGGAAAAGTGCATCAACAAGGGCTGAAGTTTATAAAAAGTATGATGTGCTTTTTGGAATAAAGAGGTTTCTGACTGTATTAACTTATATTGTTGTTATTTTAACAGTAAACAACATGCAGACATCCAGCTAGCTAATTAGCCGCTGGAGTTTTTGTTTGGCATAATTTACAAACCCACGACATAAGATACCATGTCACGACTGGCTGTCCACAAGCATAATTTCACACCATGGCCCCATTTAAACAAAATATCAATTGGGCAATGCCCATTTTTACTCCCACTTGGCACCAGGTTAAAAATGTTAATTGCTAAGCTTTGGGCTCAGTCTGTTGGTCACTGACCCACCCCAGGCTCTACAGGTTCATGTCACCCCAGGGGCAGCCTTCAGTAACGAGTGTCCTGAGGAAGAACGACACAGCATCAACTGAGACACTGCCTCAGGCACATTGATGAGGGGTACAGCAATGCACCTCCTCTGAGGCTGGGAAAAGGTGGTTTTGGTCCCCACCAGGTGCAACAGCAAGGATGTTCCCATCGCTCCCTCCAGACTTGAGGCTAGGGACCGGTCTTTTCTTCATTCTCCTGATACCCATAGTTCTGCAAATTTTCTTAAAAAAAAAAAAAAAAACAAAAAACAAACAAACAAAAAAAAAAAAACACCAAAACCCACCTACTCTTACTGAAACGGGTTTAAGTTCCAAAGGAACTGGGAAACCAACATGGCTAGTCTCAAAGATGTGCAGAGATTTAAGGCATGATCCACAGAGGCTACATTTGCAGAAGGTTTTGTTGCTATTCAGATGCCAAAATATAACTTTCTGCTCCACTCCTTCGTCTCCAAACACAATTTCCAAACTGACACAACAGTAGCTGCAGAAATAAATATCTTAGATCCATTGAGTACCTACACTTGGTCCCAAAATCACTGGTACCATGAAATAGATGAACTTATGTTCCCAAGCATGGGCAAAAGAACCCCTGCAAGCCTGGCAGGCACCTTCATAAGCTACACCATGAAACAAACATCTAAAGTGTTAGTGTATTGTAAGTACAGCTGAATGTACATGAGTAGCAATGAGTGTTACACACAACAGTAGCCAAAAATCTTTGTTCATGAGTACGTGGGTACTGTCTAAGCTCATCGAGAACGTGGGAATCCCATATTACAGCCTTTTTCTATCCCTCATTTCCCATATGACATCCTTGCCACCAGCCTATGAAATGATTGATGTGGAGGTACCCACTGTAATTGGGTGACCCAACAACTAACAATACTTAGTGGAGAAGAACCTTATTTTCTTCTCCCCACAAATGTGCTTAAAAATAATCCAGTAAGCACTTATTCCTGGGGAGGGGGGGGGCAAAATCCAGCTTCATATTCACTGCTACAATATTTGTCCCACGGAGTGCCAAGTAATGCAAAGCAGCTTATATTTCCAACGTTTATAGCCAGCTACCTTGACACTGCATAGCATTTTGTCCCATGTGACATTCCTCTGACCCTAAGAGATGATTATTTCATTAGTGGACATTTTTTTCTGGCGCAAAACTCCTCAGCTGTTATGAGGTCTGTGTCTCCTCTGGTCAGAGTGGTGGTGTTACAGAATGAATGTGGAAGATGCATGTTGTGGGCTCATAGCAAAGTTGTGAGGGAGTATTTCCTTATGAGGCATGCTCTGATAATGTAGAAGGTCTATATCTGGCAGATTGAGTCAAATGACCTATAGTAAAAAAAGTTTCTGACTTGAACTGTGTCTTAACTCTGTCTTGGAAGGGACTAATTGTTCTGTGATAAAATTGCACCTGGGAAAGAATAAGCACACAAGCAATGCGGTGATGAGGGAAGGGTGCTGACATGAACCATAGACAAATTATTAGATGGTGAAATTTCATCCTTTCAGCTTATCCTGTTTGCTAGCTTTCTGTGCCTGCCTGCTCAGTCAGCTTCTGAATTGCTCCCTGTTAGGTGCTCAAGAACCACAGTGGCTTATGTATGAGCCAGCTCTCTGACCAGCTGTAGAAAAGCTTCAGAATGGGAGCAAAACAGACACACATAAAAAGGTGTCACTAGGCTAAGTATGCTTGCCTTACCTCTCTTTTTTTAACCATCTAGCAGGCTAAAAATTACTAGTTTCCATCTTTTTAGACTTTTGGAGGTTTTAAATGCAAAAATTTGTGGCTACATCTATTATTTATCTCAAGTGCTACTATCCTTAGATAAAAGCTGGCAGTAAGAGCTTCCTCCCATATCTTCCACCCCGCCCCCGCTCCCCAGCCCATCTTCTGCACTAAGTCTCGATTGAGCTTGATTGAATAGTAGTGCTGTTGCAAGAAGGGCACAAGCAGGAATATTCACCAAAAAGAAATCCAACCTACAGCCCTTACCTGTCGTTTCTACCTCTTTTTTACAAAGATGTTGATCTACATCCCATAACTGAAGACATAAATTGTTCAGCAGTGAACCTGCCACTTAATTCTGTCAACAAGTTGCTCTGCTTGAGAGCATTTTTCTTTCCATAATAGAACACGTGCCCTTTATTAAGCCAGGAGAAGATTTCCCAGTAGAGAGCACTTAGTGTCCGTTTCCAGCTTCCACAGCCTTCCCTCTACAGGGGCTCCTAGTACGCCTCTGCCTAGTAGTAGCTGGCAAAGGAAAAGACCTGTCGGATTACTGAGCCAATTTCCTTGCAAGGGTAGGACATTGTCCCATGGGAGGTAACATATCAGATATTAAAGTGATTTCACATTTGATCTTAGCCAAGAGGTCAGACCTAATATTTATTGTACATGGCAGTTCTATAAGTTTGGCTGCTTGGCCACATTGTCATAAAAAGACAAAACCTGTGCGGTGAGCACATGCTCGCTGTCATGTTTGTGGCAATAAATCCCACAAACTGACCTGAGTAGTAATAGCTTTGATTTTCAGGTAACTCAGGATCCTGGGAATCCAAACAAGGAATCTCACAAAGGTATTGTTTCAAAAGGCTCCCCAAAACATCAATAGAGAGTTTCAGAGTTAAAATACCATGTGTGCATTGGAAAAAGCACTCCTAGCTTATAGTAGGTCGGACATCATTACCCATATGCATAGGAACTTAGCACCAGGCAAGGGACATCCTCTATTAAATCCTGACATAATGTATTCAATAAAAAGCCTATTTAGAAATAAATTAAAAACAAAACATAGTGAATTAAAAGCCACAATGGAGGGAAATAATTTAAGGAATGGAATAACGAGAACGATTTTCAGCCATGAAATGTTTTTATCTTCTGATAACTTGCAAACGGTAAAGCCATGAATTTATGCATAAGATACAATACACAACAAAGAGATAATTCATATTCAAATCTCATGGTCCTCCATCACACATCCCTCTGTTTATATGTAGATAGTCTTATGAGAAAATGACACCAGGCACAACCAAAATTATGAGACAGCAAGTCAAGCCTGAAGATAATAATTACTTAGTTCACACAGGCACAGTGAAATTCTTCAGCTCACTGTCTTGGTGGCCTGCAGTGGCAAATGTAACGTGTGAAAGTAGTAAATTAGAAGGATATTCTTTCCTTTTTTTTTTTTTTTTTCTGAAACACTTAATGAACTAATAACTGCTTGACAATGCATGGCCAGTATTCAAGGGGGAAGGGGGAACACGAGGCTGACTGAGAGCACTGAGAGCCCAAATCCATTCCCATTTGCACTAGTGTAAGTCTGGAGTAAGTCCATTGGCTTTAGCTGAGTTGTCCTGGATATCAATGGCATAAGGTGGGAAAAAAATGAACAAAGGGATCACATTTCACTACCGGAAGGCATTTGCTTCCAAAAGAAATGCTCACTATATAAAATGTAAGGAAGACTCTCTGTCCTAGTTAAAGGTAATGTGGTAAAATAAAGCAATGAAAAATTAATCTAATCTCATAAAATAAAAACATTAGAAAAACTTATTTACAACATTTTCCCCTTGATAAAAGGGACTATTTATCATTTTGTCAAGATGCTTAGCTATTCAAGGTCTTCGTTAGACTAGCCTATTGAGATATATTTAGCAGTTTACACAAGAGATGCCTTAGTCTTCTCTTCTTCCTGAGAAAAGTTTGACTATTTACAGTTTCATCAACACTCAGATTCTCCTTTTTTTCCCCTCAAAACAGTCAACAGAGCAATTAATTATGACATTTCTCTCAAGATGACTACAGGTTGGAAAGTGTGCAAAGCGTCTGTTTAATATAACGATACATTTAAACTTCCTAATTGCTAGAATCATGATCTACAATAGTCTTTTCTCATAGAAATTGTGATTAAATAGTCATAGGGTGTCTAAGAATAAAGTAATTCTGGCACTTCTGTAAGAGAAATTTAACATCAAGAAGATTTTGTTCTAATGAGTCTTAAAGCAGCAACATGTTACTGTTAAGAAATGCCAATACATAATTCTGCCTCAGGATTTTTTAATGTGAATGGTTGTATTCCTTCTCCAGATATTTTTTTTCTTTAAAAACACCTTTCTTTCTCAGTCTCCTAAATCACTTATAAAATGATCAATCGTGTATTTTTGTGCCCACTAAACCTATAGTAATATTTGTAATGGTTTTCTCACTGTACTGGTCAAGTTTATTGCAAATTACTAGTTAAGGTTATACTGTAACTTGGCTCCTAAATGTGATTTCACAATTTGCTCAATGTAAACCAAGTGCCACATACTCACTGACTTTTAAACCAGATGATACTCTCACAAGAAACATGAGAGAACACTGAGAAGAAATACTTTTTAAAGCAATTCAAAAGTGCAGCTTTTAAAATGCAGTGTTTCTTCCCAGATTTATGGATCTGCTCGTGAACTAGAGAGGACTAAATGTAGCAGATGAATACAAGCAAGTGAATACTACGACCATCTGCTAATATGAGTTACAGCAACAAAAATATTATGAGATACTAGGGTGTATAAAATACAAATTATGGTCATAGGAAAACACAGAAACACAGGCAATTCAAAAATCTGAACATACAGGAAATTCATCAACACGACGACAATTATCTTAATTCAGAAATCTTTTAACAGAACTTGTCTAAACATATGCTAATATTACATAGACTGGATTTGGAGAGTTTCGGTGCACTGAAAAAAAATAATATGATTATTCTCTTTAAGATTTTGTGCAAGAAATTTGAATCTGATTTTAGAAGTCTATATTCATGCAGATGGAAACCTGGGGAAAAATACTAATGGGGAAAATTACTGCAGAATAATACACTCAATTTTATATAGTTTTTCTGGCCCATTAAGTTAGCTTTGCATTTTCAGGTATCTAAGGAAGTGATGAAATTGTAGTAGAAGAAGAGCCATTATAGAATCTCCGTTCAGTTTTCAATGAGAATTTCAGAAATGTGATGGAATAATAAAAGGTAATTCAAAATAGTACTCTCTACTTAAAACCGTAATCCAAATGCTACATCCTATTCTATAAAAAGTGCTAACTCACTAACATTCTGCCAATTATAGGGTTTTTACTTTTTCCATTTTATTTCATGCTTTCCTGGCAAATACCTTTCAAGTAATTTGAAAATATAACTAACACCTTTTATGGGCTTATATTTACAGAATAATTTAAAGGTACCAAGCTTACCATTTAATACTTATATGTCATAACAAAGACAACCTTCCCAAGACAGTTCAAGAAACCTAATTCAATTATTTAATTTATCTTATAATAAATGTTTAATAAAGGTAAGCACATAATTCAAAAGTAATGTTTGATTTATTTCATCTTTTTTTTTTCTGTTCACAAATTGTCTGCAGATAGAACACACTGAATTATATGAATTACAGATTTATTCCTCAAAAATATACTGATAATAAGCTACCTTGGGTAGCTTATTTTAAATATATAATTTAAAAATCAAGTTATATATACTACCTACACAGTTCATTTTTGTTCTTAAACTAGAAAAGTTCAACTATTAAATCTCAGGTGTCTGATGTAAATTATTTTGATTACAATTCATCGAGTTTTCTTCAAAGATGGTTATTTGCTAGGATATTTTACAAAACATGAAAAAAAATATTTATTTTAAAGTCTAAAATTTCCATAAGATTCCACAGCTTCCAAGTCCTTAGCTAATATTTGCTGTATAGGAAGGGATATAATAATTTCTTCAGTGTCAAAGTTAAGTCTACAGATCTAGCTCATGTCCACTACCAACGCACCTGCTAGTGCACGGATACGCAGCTAGAAAGGTGTGCATCGCGGCAGTACGGCTACTGCCATGAGCTGTAAGTACTGTGTAAAAGACTGTTCAAGCAGACATGCACACAACAGAGTCTCAAATCAGAATCCAGGTGGCATTAACTCACTATGTTGTAATTATGTTACGAGTAAGAAAACAGAAAAAGAAGAAAGCATTTCTTCTCTCCTCTTACATTTTCTCTCTCTCAAGCAGTGCAGGAAAGTCTAATAGCCTTTCTGCCCTGCCCCCGGAAACAGACTACCCTTTTTGAAGGAAAAATTCTCAGACTGCATTGCACTTTCTTATCTGCCGTGAGGATCTCCTCTGCACTCCTGCTCTCTCTGGAATCCCAATGATGTCAAAGACAGATCTGCACGTAAATGCAGAGTAAGCACCTGGGACCCATCCTGCGGGTAATTAAAAGAAATCCTACTTCCTTGCAGGACAGCAGATTCAAAAGACTTAGCAATTTCAGTGATTTAACTGTTCACAGCCACTACCGTAGAGAACAATTTATTAACAAAGGTTAATACGCAAAAATATCAAAGTTAACTTAAGCAATACTATCTCTTAAATACCTAGAGTTCAGGCTAACCATTTTGAAAACCTAACCAAACAGTACACTAAAGAATTCCAATTCCACATACTGTGTACCTTCTACATAGTACCAGCACCACAGGAAGAGTTTTAACAGTCAAAGGAAGCAATTCTGTAGTCATCCTTTGAGACTGTTACGGAAAACCATCCAGTCCCCCAAGTTGCACATAATTTCATTTACTTTTGGCACTGTGTTATTTTTGTTTTGTTACTGCTGTCTATACATCCAAGACTCTTTCAAAATTGACTTTAAAGGGCTTTATAAGTAACACTGTTAAGGTTTTGTGAAATGGTATAGCAAAGGTAGTGGATGTTTACTGTGGCTTCACAGTGATGCATGCTCTGGAAGGCATTTTTATGTCACAGATTTTTCATCTCTCTGTCTTTTTCTTAACATGTTTTCCACTGAAAAGAATGTTTCTGCTATTTTCAATTTCAATTTCATTTGGATTTGTGTTAATACGATTTTTTCCAGAGGTTTTGATAAACAACGTCTAGTAGCAGAAAGACAAAGACACAGACAAAACATTTTTATGCAACTTAAATTAATGCAGTTCAACATTTGAAGCATGTGAGCATTGCTTACTCGAAGAGCAAAACAGTGCTAACTTGAAGGGTTTCTGAAATACCACAGTGGGGCATTGTGTTTGTTGTGTTCCAGTAGTTTCCATGGCAAGTGTGATGACAGCAAAGTGTTGGGGCACTGACAGAGTCCTCTGGTCTGATAATCATTAACTATACTTGAATCTCAACCATCTGGGTTCTTGTCCAATTATGTGCCCAAATCTTTTGTCCCTCTAACACACTGTATGCACATTGTGTGGTACTTTAACAGTGATGACCCCTAATTTTGTTTGTTTCTACAATGCGTTGAGACCTCAGTCTTCTACTCTACTTCCTTGTTTCCGTACCTTTCAACAGTCTACAGTCAAAGCACCACCTAATTTATTAATCTACATTTTTCAGCTATTCTGGAATATGAGGCAGCACGTCACATAAACCTCAGGCTTTTAGGAAGGTAACTAAATATATTGAAAACACAGGTAACTATTAGAAATAAATATGTTACCTCGATAAAAACAGTAGTTCACCTACTTTACAGGGAGGTGATCGTCCCTCTCTACTCTGCCCTCGTGAGGCCCCACCTGGAATCCTGTGTCCAGGTCTGGGGCCCGCAGTACAAGAAAGATGCAGAACTGTTGGAGAGGGTTCAGAGGAGGCCACGAAGATGATGAGAGGGCTGGAGCACCTCCCCTACGAAGAGAGGCTGAGGGAGCTGGGCTTGTTCAGCCTAGAGAAGAGAAGGCTGCGGGGGGACCTCATTGCAGCCTTCCAGTACCTGAAGGGAGCGTACAAACAGGAGGGGAATCAACTTTTTAAAAGGGTAGAAAATGACAGGACAAGGGGGAATGGATTAAAGCTGAAGGAGGGAAGGTTTAAATTAGATATTAGGGGGAAGTTTTTTACAGAGAGAGTGGTGAGGTGCTGGAACAGGCTGCCCCGAGAGGTGGTGGATGCCCCATGCCTGGAGGTGTTCAAGGCCAGGTTGGATGGGGCCCTGGGCAACCTCGTGTAGGTCCAGGCCTGGAGGTTGGTGTCCCTGCCTGTGGCAGGGGGGTTGGAACTCTCTGATCCTTGGGGTCCCTTCCAACCCAGACCTTTCTATGATTCTATGATTCTATGATTCTACTTCTCAGCCTTATTTTCCTTTCCCTTCTGAACTTCAGAATTCAGGTCGTTGTCTTCCAAGGAGTCTTACTGTACATAGCTTCCCTTTCAGAGCAGAGACTCATCGGGCCATACCTCCTGTGTTTGAGGTAGCTAGGAAGAAATCCATTCTTTTCTAGCCTGTGCTGACATGTTCAACTTCAACAGAGTGGTGTCACTATTCCTAACAGGAAAATGCAATCCTTTGTCAAAATATAGTTATAATTATGTTGATTTTGCTCTTCACTGACTCCATGCAACTGGCAGAAACAAAACAAAGCAGAAAAAAACATGTTCTACACATCCATTTTTGTCAATCTATTTGCTCTATGGAAGTCAAAGTGTGACTCAGCAGAAAGGTGGCTAAGATGTACTCTTACAGAGATACTGGCAGAGTAGAATACCACTTTTAAATAAGCATGAGTTATTAGATGATATGAGACAAAAATAAATTAAAATAACCAAGTTTAATCCAAGCAATTTAAATTTCCTGCAAGTATTGATGAAAGTATTATCATTTACCTATACTATCAATAACAATCATAAAACTCTAGGTCATATTGTACTAAAACATACATACATTTTTATA
>KL256282.1:0-20686 GCA_000699545.1 Podiceps cristatus
TTATTAAGGGTGACAGCTTATCCATAGGTTGGACAAACAGTAGTTTCTGAGTAGCTACCATGGTCATCCATAGGCAGAAATAATCGTAACAGTTTTACCTAGAAGTAATGAAACATAACTCAGTGGCAGAGAATTGCAATCCAGGTATTTAGTTACAGGGATGATCCTTAATAATGAATTTACAAAGTCTCACAACTGTCTAACCATATCCCTCTATTTTTCTGTGAATCAACACTCTGGGTGAGATTCATCTCTGAAGCACTTTAGTTTTGCTGAGAGACCAGAGTGCTTCCTGGACACACCATTGCCAAATGTAGGTATATTAAATATTGGGTTTTGATTGCTTCCTGGAAACAAAATAAAAGTATATATATTGTTTATTGTTGTATTTGTTTATTTTAAGCTATTTCATGCGCACAATGTGTGTTGACTTCCCAGTAGTAGCTCAGGCTGTGGCATTGATCTGATTTCAACAACTCTGTCCATAAGAAGCAGTTTTCAGCATTCGTAACAGCCTCCACTGAAATTGCTGGAGGCTGAATTTTGTCTTTGCAGAGCCCCTTCCATCCAATGCCTTTGGTGAAATTGTAGGCTGCCAGGACATATAGAGTTTTTATCAACACACCTTCAGGAGCACCCACGTTGTACGACATCTGCAGTGTGTCCTAATGCAATAAAAGAGTTTTTGGTCGATGGGTGCCTTTATCGGGGAAGCAAAAGATCAGAACAAGGAAAATTTTAACATCACCCACAGCTGGTGATTTAGGGCATGCCGAGTATGTTTGAGCTTTCCCACTGTTCATCTTGCGATGCTTAGAGCAGGGCTTTTCTTTTTGTTGTATTGGATTTTCTCTGTGAATACTCCTTGGATATTGCTGAGATAAAAGAGATGTTGTGTTGTTGACTGATACATGAGTATAGACGAGAGCTGAGTGAAAATAGAACTAAGAGCTACATATTGGACACATAAGGCAGATTTGAGATTGGAAACCCTTTTCAGCAGCCCCTGTTTGCAGGAGCAGCTTGACAAAACCTGTTTCTTAGGAGAAGCTCAGGGGATTGAGTGCTTTAATAAGGGACATTACCAAACCCTGATGCTCCTGATTCAACCACGGCCACGGTTAGAGCGGGATTGAGAGAACATGCACAAAGAGAGGCATCTTCTTGACCTTCAGAGGGAGAGGCAGATGTTACCCCTTCTGCCTTGGGTTGTACCTCTGCCTCCTCTCCCCCATGCTCAGCAGGGGCACCTGTAGGACGTGGTGGTTCCTCTCTGCACTCTCCATATGGACACACAATCACCTGCTTCGGCATCTGCAGTTTTTCAGCAGCCCACAGATTCACAGCAAAAGGAAGCCCCGCTATTGGGACAGCAGCAGGATGCTAAACATCAGCCTTATGTTAGGAGTAACTACCCAGGGGAAAAAACAACCAACCAACGAACCAAAACAAAACAAACCCCAACAAAGACAGACAAAACAATAAAAACAGTGGAAAAACAAAACCAACAACAACAAATCAAACAACCAAACAACCAAAACACCAAAAACCAACCAACCACAACAACCCCAAGGAGAAGAAACAAACAAAATCGGAAACTGCCCAGTGCACTTTCTGCCCAGAAAAAGATTCCAGTTTTGGTTGCTTTCTTTCAAAATTGGTACTGTTTGAGGTCCATAGTGGAAATCCATAGCTCCTGGACAGGCAAATTCAATGACCATTCATGGAGAGCACGGCTATCTCTAGCAAGTATTAATTACAGTTATCTGACAACACTTATTACAGAATGGCGAATATAATTTTTTGTGCTGGGTAAAAAAACAATATATATATATATATATATGTGAGTGTCTGCTTTTGTTTCACTGTAAGTGAAAGCTGCTTTGCTCTCAGTAAAAGCAAAATCTACACATTATGCTGGCTAAAGACAGCTGAAGTTCAGAGAGCCAGTTCCACTGGCTCTTTGAAGGTTACTCTTCAGCAGTGTTTGAGAAGAGAAAACATCTATCAGGAGAGAGCCTGTAGAAAAGAAAACTATGTATTGGATTTTTTGGAAGAAAAATAGCAGAACAGAAATTCTAGCTGAGAAGACAAGCTGGCTACATGTTGAATATTTTAGAGCTATTTACTCTACTTTCTGCCTTTGGCAAAAGGTAAACTTATTTTCCTGAGCAGAGGAAATTAGGAAGTTATACAAGGACAGACTTTTTTTTTTTTACAAGGGGAAGTTTAAATTTGGAGATGCAATTTCGTTATTTGGCAAGGATAGCCTTTAAACGTCAGTGAGAAGGTGCAAAGGGCAAAGAAAGGAAACAGGAAAGCGACCTTTGCTAATAAGAGCTGGGACGAATTAGCAAACGCAACGACATTCTGCAGCAAGCCCTTCCCTCCCAGCCTGGCTCTCTAGCAGAGGAGCTGTGAGAGCCAGTTGGTAGCAGGAGCATGCACTGGGCCTGGCAGCAGTAATTCCCCGAAAGCCGCACGACTGTAGCTCCAGGCAGAGCCGTGTATCCCCTCAGGCTCTGCCATCCCTGTGACTGGCTTTACCAGGACAACGCCGCGGCGCGAGCAGCAACCCAGACTTCGTGCATAGTTTTGGAGGCGGGGGGACATGGACAGGACATGATGCTTCAGCCCTAGGCTCTGTATCACCTTCCCGCAGACGAAAGCAGGGAAGGCAGCTACAGTCAGGGACTCTAAAATCGGAACAGCTTCCCATCCAGCCTTGGGAAGGCAGAGCAATAAAACGGCGGCTGTACCTCCACCTGAACGTGGGGCTGACTCTGTGCAGTGCTTCACCTGCCCTCCTGCTGCCCCCACACCTTTTCTTCCGTGACAGTCGGGGAAATTCTATGTGTTTTGGTGTGCACTTCTAAGCAGCTGCTAGTGCTCTTCAGTAAAAAGAAAAAAATAAGGAGGTATCGAGTGCTGCAGGTTGTTTTTCAGCCTCAGAGAGGCACAGAGATATAACGGTGGAAGATGATATAGGAAAACCTATAAACTATGCAATAACTGCAAATAAAACTGTTGCAGTAACAAAGTTTATTGTGCTACTTGATCTGTCTTCCCTTTATTTCCAGCAATGTCTGTTTTCTAGCCATGAGGTGCCTCCAGGCAAGCTGTGTTGGAGCCCTGTCAAGAGGGGCTGCCGCCTCCCTGCCTCCCATCATGCTAATTAGACATGGGCACATTCCTCTCTGTATTTAGCGTGACAGTCACCCTGATGCTCAGGCATCATCTACGCAATTTTGAAGGCTGCCCAGTTCCATAAGGGCAGCTGCATTTCTCTGGCTTCTTTGGGAAAGAAGCTCCTGCCACTTGGCAGAGGCCTCTCTTGAGGAAGGGGCTGTTCCAGAAAGTTGTGTTGAGATGTGTCCTCCTTTCAATTTCCCCCTGCAAAGACTTTAAATCATATGTGCTTCAGCTCCTCCAGGCTGCTTTCTCCTGAGTGCAGTCAATGTGTTCCTCCTTGGTGTTTTTGGGTATGGGGCACAAGGGGACAGGGTAGCTAACAGCTTGCCCTCTGAGAAGATTCTTCAATGGGGAAATGATCCATAGGGAAATTACCACCCCTGCCTGAAGATCTGGTAGGGTCTCTAAGGGGCTGATGCACAGCAGAGATATAAGCCATCCTCTAAAGACCCTATAGGCTTATAGGGCAGGTGGTGTATGGTAGCTGGAGGCACAAGGGTCCTGTTGCAACCATGACCTTGCAGTGTGTTGCTGTGGAGACCCTCCTGCTCCTCTCAGGCTGCCTCATCACTTGGAGAACATCCAGGGGTCTAGGATGGATCAGGATCCCAGCACTGCATCTTTAGAGCAGCAGAAGCTAGAAGGAAGCTTTACCCATCCATGCAGGTCTCATGCTAAGGCATGCCATCCTCCATCCTCTCTGTTGCCTTTAGAGAGCCTCCTGTTTGTAGGAGCACAGTGGAAAGGCAGACCCACTGCAGCTCTTACGGCATTTTCCCATGTTCCTCCCAAGTTCAGCACCTGCTCCCCTCCAAAGTTCCAAAATACAAACACACAACACCCCACTCCTCTCCCCGCAAATATCAGATTAATGGATTTTATAAGCAACATGAAAAGATTTCATGTCTCTCGATGGGTTTATCACCTAACACTGGTAATGAGATATTATGCCAGCAACCTGGATAGCACACACCTTCACATGCCACTATCAAGGTTATGTCAGCAGCAAAACCTGAAAAGGAGGCTTTTTAAGAGCCTTGGCTTTTACTGACACCAGAAAAGTCCAGAATTAGACAGTTTCTGATAGCAACCACTCCCCTTTGCAGATTTCGTCTTTACCTTCCTGTACAAAGTCAGAAATTTCTTATGCAAAAAATTTCTATACCAAATAAAATGACATTAATAGTCTATAGTAGGGCTTCCCAGAATTACTACTACTGCTGCTAAAGGGGCTGCTTTACAAAAGAAAGGGGCACAGCAGGTGGTTCCCCTACAACAGCAGTAGCAGCAGCAATTACTAGTAGTGAACAAGACATATAATACAATACTGGGCTTTAGAAGGCCTTGTCTGTGGTAAAATCACAGCCGTGACAAGGGACGAAGTTACAACATAGTTATCCCCTGACCCAAATACAATATGGTCCTATTTTGCAGTGTTGATGTGTCCATAACTATGTTCCACAGCAAGGCTTAAAGGTTAAGGTTACCAGCTGCACTCCACAATGAGACTGTGTTGTAAGTGGGTCCCATGACACAGTTGTATTTCTACTATAGAAAAACCCTAAATAAGCTAGATGCTATAGATCTCTCCCTTTTTCTCCAGCTTCCTTGTGCATGCATACACACTTTGCCCTAAGGATATCTCTAGAGAGCCGAGCTTCTCCGTTTACTGTAATAGGACATGCTTTGATACGATGACAGGGACATTGTCTATCAAAATCGGGAGATCAAAAGAATCACAGTTAACAAGTAACAAGTCATCAAAACACTTTAAGACAAAATTTGAAAGAACCAGGCCCTTCTTCTCATTAAGCAGTGACAAAGCAAACATTTTTGCATTGCCTTTTCTAGGATTTTAATTGCCATTTTGCAGTTTACTCAGTCTCCTTCACCAAATATACCTGATACTTCAACCCTGTGCAAATAGAGAAAGCATTGCCAGATTTATCAAGGAACAGCTGAAAAAACAGAGGAAGGAAGGAAGGAAGGAAGGAAGGAAGGAAGGAAGGAAGGAAGGAAGGAAGGAAGGAAGGAAGGAAGGAAGGAAGGAAGGCAGGGGGAAGAAAGAAAGAAAGAAAGAAAGAAAGAAAGAAAGAAAGAAAGAAAGAAAGAAAGAAAGAAAGAAAGAAAGAAAGAAAGAAAGAAAGAAAGAAAGAAAGAAAGAAAGAAAGAAAGAAAGAAAGAAAGAAAGAAAGAAAGAAAGAAAGAAAGAAAGAAAGAAAGAAAGAAAGAAAGAAAGAAAGAAAGAAAGAAAGAAAGAAAGAAAGAAAGAAAGAAAGAAAGAAAGAAAGAAAGAAAGAAAGAAAGAAAGAAAGAAAGAAAGAAAGAAAGAAAGAAAGAAAGAAAAAGAAAGAAAGGAAGGAAGGAAGGATGGGGAATTAATTTAAAAGGTTCTGATTCAGAGTCTGTGCACTTCAGTATCTTCCAGCTTTCTTTGACATCTATTTTTAGGGCATACAGCACCAGTTTTCATTGATATGCCAATGACTCCTCACCAAGGTCCACCTGCTCCATCGGCTGGTTCTGACAGGAGGTGTCAGCTCTACCATCATGCCAGCTGAAGTGCAAACATGGATGTCGCTGGATTTCTCACAAATCTTAGCTGAAATATTGAAAATTTACTCCCTCCTATTTTATTAAAATGTGCTGTGGATTTTAAAGACAGGGGGTTTTTTCTGCCTTCCTGGACACTAATCTGATCCTCCCTTCCAAAGCTAATTTCTTCAATGCTAAATGATGTCACAAGCTTGTGGGGAAGGCCGCTTGTTGCCTTAGGCACCTGCTGTTTCACAACATGGTGCTAGAAATTGTTGCTGAAGAAGGTTCACAACCCAACAGCAGTGAGCAACCGCAACACAAAGTTAACCCCTGTTCATTTTATATTGCCACCTAAAAATAACGGTGGACCAGGACATTGCTTAATCCAGCCAGATCAAAAATCAGCTTTTGATATTTTCCCTTTTTTTGAGAAACAAATCCACCTGTCTGTTTCTATAAAAATATCTATATCTATACATCTGTATCTATACAATATCTATCTCTATAGATCTGTATCTATAGGTCTGTATCTATAAAAATATCGCACCTATTGCATTTTCCCAGGTCGAACAGAAGGCGATCGTCACATTCCTCGAGGCACAAAGAGCACAGCAGGGCAACCCCCGCAGTTCTGCAATGGCAGGCAAAATGAACATGAAGCCAGGGGAAGAAGGGGAGAAAGGGGGAGCGGCAAGCAAGCCCTAAGAAGAAGAGTTGCTTGTTATCGTCGTAGGACAGTGATAGAGAACTCCAAGGTGGGTAAGGTATGTCCCACTGTTTCTTTTTGAGCTGCTACACGTGGGGCGGTTGCTTTGACCCAGTGTCAGTGCACAAGTGGGAGAAGAGGAACCAAAGGCATCCATGCAACTGAGTCTCAATCGTCTCTTATTCTGTTGGTTTTCAATGCAAAGGAGTGTTTTAAAGTATGGCACAGCAAAAGCTTCTTAACAACCCTTTTGAGGTCTGTATCAGCTAGGGGGCTGTCCTTACATCTGGTAAAGCTGTTAAATGTTGTGGTGTTAAATGAATTAGATAAACCTTGGACAAATGGTGGGAATACGGCAAATTATTAAAACCTGGGTACAGGCCATTAACTTTAAGTATGCTTCAAAATCCGTTGCTGAACGGCACCTCTCAGGTATCCATTGCAGGGCGGTACTGTGGAAACCGTGATATAAAAGGCATAATAAAATTCAGACTGAGACGCTTTTAGGCAAACAGACTGCTTGCAAGAGTGGATGTAGGAGTCGATGAAACCAATGAAAATTGGGCAGTGGATTAGTTACATCCCTCAGGTATTTGCCCTCTCCCTCCTATGACATTTTTAACCCTGAGGCAAAACCATCCGGTCCATTCATGAATCAGCTCCTGAACTGTCACTGGCTTCAGTATGGTTTATTAAGAAGAAGCAAAATCTGATTTAGTTCACATTACAGTGAAAACTGGCAAGTCAAGAACTGATCTGTGAGTAGATCAGTTCATTCTGAGTTGACCATCCTTCTGTTTGAAAGATGGGTCAGGCAGCTGAAGGCAGTGACAGCTTTAGCATCCTGATTTTAATTCCCTGCACACAAGTCTATCAGCCCTCTCAGACACATGAGAGGTTCCCTCTTCCCCCTCTGCCAGCCAAGCTCTGACATTTCAGAACTACTTATATTTTCAAAGACACTTTGCAAGAACTGTCTTAAATGAGGTTTGTGTTTGTTTTAAGACAAAATTCCCAGGGAACTTCCCAAGGGAGTTATTAGTTTTAAACGATGTAGAAAGTTTGAGAATATTCCTGGTTCTTTCTAAGTACATACTCTTTTTGGATGTTTTTCTTAAACAAGTCAGATATAGAATACACATATTACACATAATTTACAGAGAACATTTTAAAATTAGCATTATACCTTAAAAACCTGCATATGAATTAAATGGCTAATTAGCTATATGCTTTATGCTTTACTAATGAAGTAGAGTCACTGCCTATCCTACTATATTTTCATTACAAGTAATTCGAAGACTTGAGTCAGATCTCAGAAAAATTAAGAAAAAGTAGATAGTCAGATGCCTGAATTTAAGCATATGAACTGCCTGGAAAAGATGAATAGCAGATAGTTCACTTGACTGAATGTGTTGTTCCTCCCATCACTGGTTTACATCCTATGCAAATTCAAAAAAGCAGCCTCCCACCGCAACTGATTTATGTTTTGCAATGGTCTAGAGGAGTTTCTTCTGAACAAATGGGAAGAATAAGCAGCAGGAAAGTCTCAAGTATGTGGCTGCCTCATCTCACTAAATTTAAAATAATTTTTTTTACATTAATTTGAGAGAGCCTTGGAGGTCACCTCATGTATTCCAACTAGAAGCAATGTCAAATACTATCAGCTCTCACATATTTGAAAGTGACCTTTTTCAGAGTAGTCACAACCTATTAGTGAGTGGGCCAGAACCGGGGTGGGCTCATTTGGGGTTTCCATTTTTGGAATGACTCTACCAGCAATTAGTAAATTGCTAAGCATAGCCCTCCCTAGCCATTTAAGTAATTTAATATTATTAAATGTTTCTAAAATAAGAAGTGGGTTATAAAGTGTACCATTTAACTTAAGAGTAATTTGTTCCATTATTTAAATTTCCCCAAAGGATTTTACCATGGTACCGTCTTACAGCATATGTACAATGCTATTGTGCCTGTAACACTTGGGTCTTTAATTCCAGAAGATGCCATCATAGTAACTTATCTTACTTTTGATCATTTATAGCTCATGCATTTCTTTCCCCTTTTTAAGCATAGTTAGCTACGATACTCAGCACAGGTCCGGGACAACCTGTGCCTACATAAAGGCTTATTCTGTGTGGAGTGGTCCAGATCGTGGAGAAGAACATGCTTGGGATGTGCTTGTATGAGCACAGAGGTCTATGAATACAGACGGCTCCTTTTTAACACCTCCTTCAATATGAAAGCAATACTGGTGAGAGATATTGTTTGAAGATATATTGCCAGATCACCATAAACCGGAATGCCTTGCTCTGAAGATCATACCTAATCTCTTACTTTAGTTGTCTTTCACATTATCACATCAAAGTCTTGATCCTACTTTAACCCTGCTAGCCTCAATCCTTACCTTGCTGCTTTTTAATTCCTGTGTACCTTCTGCTTTCATACCCTGTATCAATGGGATAAACTCCTTATTAAAACTAACATTGCACTCCACTTTTTGGCTCTCCTGAGCTACTCAATGGAAAAATATAACCTCTGGTAAATTAATTAATAAATATTAATTTTGTTAATTATTAATAATTATTCATTGATAATTTGCTCCCAAGTTTGAGTCATACTCCTAAATTATAACCAAAAATATGTTTTTAACAGTATGATTCTTTATCCAGGCATCACACTGATGACTGTGGTCCTGAGGGATGCCATAAACATGGTTGCATCAGGCAGAGTAATGTCTTAGAAAGCCTCTTAGCACCAAAAAAATCGGTATGCTGAGACTTAGCAAAACGTCCAGCTGATTCACAAGTGAATAGGTAGGCTGCCATGGGGCTGACAATGCCTTCATTTGACAAGGAATTGACAAGATTAAGATCCTCCGCCCTCGCAGACTTTTAAAGTATCCTGTGGTATTTTGCTTATGAGTAAATTACTCCACATGACCTTGAAATTCCCTGGGTAATCTCTCTGAACAATAACTTTCCTTTGGAGTTTCCTTTGGACATGTTCTCTGCAGAGCTGGCTCATATCTAGGTGATCATGGCGAGTAGCCGTCTAGCCTACTTATTTTCGTGGGACCAAAATTTTAACTCTTTCATTGAATGCTAATTCTCCCTTTGAACTCGTAGCTCATTCGCTCACATCCTCCTTGGAAATATGTTACTTGAAAACCGGAACTCCAGAAGAGATAGTTTTAGAATGGAAAATGTTGACTGTAATTTTTTTTCCTCTAAGAGACACCTATAAGAGCAAACTCACGCTGTTCTGGCCTCCGCTGCTATCTAGAAGGATGGCTTACCCTGGGGACACATTCACTCCTAATAGTTCTCGCCCCGGTGCATACGTTCACAACTGCAGCGCGGCATGTTTTAGAGATGCCTACAATACCTCAAACCCCAGGGTGTCCCCAAGGAATTAAGCGGAGCTGCTAGACCTTTAACAAATGCCAGTAGGCAATTAAAATATTCTATTCCCAGCAAGAGCTGAGTACTTTCCATCATGTTTATCTTTCTGACAATCAGTCCCCGTTCCATCGAGTTTAACCCAGCAGTGGGTAGAATCATCGCAATGAAATTAAGGTTCCCAGAGATGTTTTGTCATCCAAAACAGCAACTATTTCTACCTTCCCTTTCTGCCTGGGGTGTCTCCTCCTCCTCCTGCATTATTTCTGTCCTTTGCTCTTTCTCGATCTCCCTGCAAGGTCAGTAATATCCACCTGCAGCAGGTGGAGGGGACCAGGGGCAGGGTCCGAACAAATACAAATCTCAGGTGTATAAAGAGTACCATTGATTTTGATTTTGATGATTAGAGTCAAGCACGTTCTTAAGAAATCTGCTTATTGTGTACAGGCTGACATAAGCACCGTTATATGTCTATGCCTTGGAAATGGTTGGTTGAGTCAAAATAAAAGTTACATCTATGAAGTGAAATTTCAGAGCTCTGTCCCGCCTTCTTCTCTCTGTATCAAAAATATTTCAAGAGACTAAGACTAACGAATTTTTCATCAGTTAAAAAAATGTATTTTGACCATGAATTTCTATGCTGTTAACTCTGCCAGAAATTCTGGTACTACCAATATTAACATTTTGGCTTAACATGCGGATGTCTTGTTTTTAGAAATTATTATTTCCATTTTCTAATGGTGTCCTCTTGGGGTTTTTTTATGTAATCCGGACACTTAGGAGCAGATTTATAAATTAAGTACTCTCACATGTTCACAAGCCACCAGGTTGCTTCACATTTGATGAAATTGTTGTAATCATGGCCTCTGAATAAGACTGCAGTTCTTTGCTACTCAGTTATGTCTCATTATAAAGACAATTTTGAAATATTTTATTTTCAAAAGTAACGATCAAGTTAAATGTATAATTTTATATTTCTGGTTTTGTAACATTGGACTTTTTTTCTTGAAAGTGTCTTTATTTCTTTTTTTTTTTTTTTTTTTTTTTTTTTTTTTTTAATAAACCAAGAAGTCTGCATTTACCCAGGCAATATGTGTTGAAATGTGATGTGGGTCCTAGATTTTACATATGCTGTACCTTTATGTATTTCTGTAACCAGCGGCTTTTCTAACTGATTAGTTATGATGTAATTCTTGTTGATTTTTATACAGAAGCTACCATCCCATGATATCCCATAGTTTTGTATTCCAATTACAAAAACTGTTACCATAATGGTAAAATCTCTGTATACCCAAAATAGCTTCTAAATGATTTTAAGCTTATGGAGCTTTTTATTGAGGGCAACGACATAGAATTGCCTTTATGTTATTGATTTTAATCCCAGTGCATGCAGCTATTTTCTCTCAGCACTGAGAGGCAGAGCTGGTACCCATACTGTGTGCAGAGTGTGCTTGAGTAGAGACGCTGGCAGGACCTCACTTATCTGCCCAGCTGTTTACCACTGACATAAAAGCAGCTGTGCACAGTCAGCCAAGGTGGCCAGAGTGATTCAGGAGAGGCCAACAGGGAGTAGAGTCACAGCAAGGCAAACAGATGGTCATACCTTATTTCCTCATAAAACCTGAAGGAATATAATGGCTTCCGACCATGCACCCTGCAATTTCACTGAAATTGGCCCAAAGGATGTTAGGAAGGAAGACACACAGATGCACACATACAGATAAGAGTGCATGCTCACACTCTGTGAAAATGTGATCTTTGTCTCTTTGGAGAAACAGGTAAGAAAGAAATTTGAAGCTAACCGTAACTCCCTGAGTCTCTCTCTTGCCCATTGTATTCCATCAGCATGGTCAAATTGTCTTTATTTGTTGCTTTGCCCACTTGAGGTATCTCAGTTCAACACCTGATGGAGAGGACAAAGAGTAAATTCTAAAAAATGAACCAAACCTCCTCCTTTTAAAAAAAAAAAAAAAAAAAAAAAAAAAAAAAAAAAAAAAAAAAAAAAAAAGAGCGCCATCTGTCTCAGAGTGTTTCCCTACTGGCAGAGGCAATGAAAATAGACAAAGTAGACTTCAGAGAGGGAGCAGCTAAAATAACTAATGGGAAAGATGCTCCCCTGCTTTTCTTGGTGATCTAGATAGGTGGCAGAGAGCATTTTGTGCCTCCAGAAGAGCCTGCTGGGAAGGGGACAGAAAGATATGCAAGAACATCAAAGGTAAAATGTGCACAGCAAGGGGCTGAGAAGACTTAGGAGGACAAGAGGGAAGAGGGTTGGGGTTTGCAAGATACAAGAGGTCCCTTGAAGACTGAAGTTTGACTCACATGTGGAAAGAATCCTAAAGGATCTGACACCTCCACTGTAGACTTCACATCAATTTTAATTTCTTTAGCTGACTTCCACTTTTGTAGAATTAACTTCTTTCCAATTAGACTTGCCCTTAAAATAAAATGCCCTTGATCTTTGCTAATATTTGTAATGGAATCAAAATCCCCGAGGATAAAGATATTAGGATTCAGAGGCAAGTTTATGCTCATTTTTGTATTTACTTTTCTATTACTTTTCTTTAGAATTAATACTCTTCTCAGCCTGGATTTACCCTTGGAAACCCACAAGGACCAGCCACAGAACAGTCCTCCCGCCCTCCCCGCACCCGCTTGTGCTGAGGAGACAGCAATCTCCTCTTCATCACAGAGACACGTTCTGGGTGCAGAATCAGAATAAGGTTGTTGCTGCAATTTCAGATAGTTTCTTCTTCTCATAAACCTAGAGCTTATAGAGAAATGGAAACCTTGTCCACATTTCCACTACAGCTTTTGACAACTGAGTTTATCCTGTCTTCAAACCTAAAGGGCTGGTCAGACACTCGGACACCACAGTGGTGAAGACCACATTGCCCTGGTGCTTTTGGCAGGACTCCTAAGCCTTAACTATCCAAAATAATTATACTTTCCTCCATCAAAAGCAGTTTTAACATCAGAAATATTCATTTCAGGAGTCATTTTAAAGTGTTTTCTATTTCCAATATGTAAAATGCAATTTATGTTCCAAATTCTGTTGATATATTTCATTAAGATTCGCTTCCACAAACCTTTTACCTCAAAGTCCCAAGTTATCATTAATATCACTATTTCTGGTGGACTGGACTGGGAGAGAAATACCTAATCAGAGGACAGGTAATTGCTGGTATAGTGAAAAGGGATGTGTCACAGGAGGCTGATTATGTCCAGCTATTCTGTAAGGTGAAATGGTCCATACAGCATTTTAGGCTGGGGTCAAAAACAAACTAAGTACAAAACCAGAATAAATTGCCAATCTCTTTCTATGCCAAACTTAGCCAGAAGTTGTACACCAGACCATCCTGAATGCTTTTCTCACCCAAATTGTTGGTATATCAGTCCTGAAACGCTGCTCTGATGATGGGAACTCATGATAGAAACTGAAGTCAGGTGATGTTTCCATGTACTGCCAGCTCAGAGGACGAATAATATGGCAACACCAATGCATTCCCTATGTGCAGGTAACTACTCTCCGTTGCTTGGCTGACAAAGTGCGAGTAGCAGGAGACAGCAGTCTGCATGTTCAGATTCTACCCGCTGACAACCAGGAAAATAAGCTGAAAAACCTGTACTAAACCTCAGTTGTGACAGCCACTGGATCAAGACCAAGGGAAAAAGGAAAAATGTAAGGGGAAAAAAAAAAAAAAAAAAAAAAACCATGAAAATCACATTCTCCCATTTTTTGGACATCAACCCCTAGAATACCATAGCAATTTCTACTGTACACCCCAAGACAGAAGGGTTATGTGCCCTTTGTTTGAGGTGCTTCTCCTTTCCTATTTGTCTGATGCCATGACAGACCTGGAAATGCCTCATTACAGACCCGTTGGGCTCGTTAACGAGCAGGCGTGCATCACTGTAACAGAGCAAACCTGTCCCTCTGCTGCGGGAAAACCATGTCCAAAACATCTAGGGGCTGTTAATCTCCAAGTGTAAAATCATCCCTTTGAACAGTGGGGTTAAGAGGGACTTAACACCCTGCTCCTGCAACCCGGTCATGGGAAATGGCCTGGGCTGTGGTTGCATGATCAGCTGGAAGATGTACTGTTCAGCTGATGTTCGGCTACAAAATGTACACCCCCTCCAACCCCTGGTAGGACTCAAGGCACAGTTTCCAGAAACCAGTCCCCTCTCACTCATTCTGGTCCTTCTCCTCTTGCAAGTAAGAAAACAGCTACAGGGATGTGACCCCAACAACCACCATGCCCTGTGGATAACGATGCCCAGCGTTTTGCCTAATTGCACCGACAGACGGTCGCCACGGGGCCGCAGCAAGGCTGCTCTGTGCAGGCTGCCATCCAGGATGCAATGGCCTTTGCAGGCAAGATCAAGGCCAGCGTGGGAAGGTGACTTGTTGCTTCTGTCATTGCCGAGGCAATTGTCATTAATTCTCTGCCCTTTCATGCCTGTGCGGTGGCCATATTCACCAGGGACCCACTTTAATGAGCAGGACTTAATATGTACACAGGCTTCCATCATTCCCTCCTGCCCAGCTGCTTCTTTCTCCCATTTTTCAGGCAGCAGCCCTCAAAGTGTCACAGGAGCTTTTGCAGGGAGCTGCACACCCAGGGAAGGAAAGGTGACGTTCTGCTTGTCTGAGGCAGCCTTACTGTACAGGGAATTCCTGTAAATGCAAGTAGTTTTAGGGCTCTTACAAAAAGTCAAATAAACGGAAAGGATGAAGGGCATAATGAATGAAACTGCCATTAAACATAATGTAAGCAGTTTCTTCATGTTATCTGAGGTTATCCAGACTGACAAGTAAGCAATGCTGTTGTCAAGCTCTTTAACAAAAAGGGATGCCATCTGTGTGCAATGCACTGGAGCCGCAGATGTGCCGTGTTTAAATAAACTACAGCATAATAGAAAGCTATTGACCAACCCAGTGTATAAAATCAGGGAGTTTACATTTTCAATTAGCACGGTGAGAAACGCTCCCTTCTCCCTCCTGCTACGCCAATTAAAAATGCTTTATTTCTTTGGACCATTGCCCTCAAAATGTTCTTGCACTAATTCAAATGAAAAGTTTCGCATTTCATCAATCAGGAATTTTACCGTAGGAAACACGACCAATTCCTCTTTTACGATTACTCTTTCTTCTGCTCACTGCTTTGAGGATTTGAAACAGTTCTCAATTCCAACGGCCACTCAAGGATTGTCCCCCGCGTGCCTCTTTTGCCACCTTTGGCAGCTGCTGTATTGGAAAGAGACGAGAGATTCCTTGCTAAGAAAAAGAATCTAGCTTTACATTTGTTTACAGCCTTTCTGTGAGGCAGGGATCCAGCAATCCCTGCAGCTCAGGAGGAAGAATGATCGGCACGTCGGCAGTATTCGGTCAGGATCAGAAGCTCTTCTGACAGTGACCATCAGGGCAATGGATGGCTTCCCACGACAGATCCGCACAGCATTTGGGAGCCTACGTCTGCTCTGAGAGCCTTCCCACGCAAGGGAGGTAGCTACTCTGGGCCTGGGATTTTTTGCTCTACAATAGGAAAAACATATGTGTTATGGAGGTGGGGAGGAGGAAAGGGGGAAATCGCTCACTGCTAATAACCGAAGGTTAGAGCCTCACCTAGACATATGTAGGACAGTTAAAATTTAAGGAGGATTAAGAAAGCAAATATTAATTCCTCTCTGTAAATTTTCAAAGCAGGCCTTACAATTCTTCAGTTTTCCTGATGTCTCTGCAGATCCGAGCCTTAGCTCCATGCACATTTTCTGTGTTCAAAAGAATGGTAGAGCCTGAGGGGAGAAAACCCACACACCTTAACAAAGCTCTCAAGATACATGAACTTGGGGCAGCAGGTAAGTACTGCCGTGTAACTGAACGCTTCTTTTATAAGCAGCTTGTATGCTGTAAAATCAGCAACAAAACATCTCTGGGTTCAATTGACCTCCAAGCTTGAGTCTGAATATCTGAGATGCATGTCACCTCTTCTGGAGCTTTGATCTCCTGTTAAAAAGAAAAATACAATTATTATCATGTTCAACACAGCTGACAGAGGATCTGATATTTTAGGAATGCTTTTGAGATGCTTAAGTTGAGAA
This sequence comes from Podiceps cristatus, assembly GCA_000699545.1. Lineage (NCBI taxonomy): Eukaryota > Metazoa > Chordata > Aves > Podicipediformes > Podicipedidae > Podiceps > Podiceps cristatus. The sequence continues at coordinate 15,937 of KL256282.1, forward strand.
CAGAAGGATGAAGCATCCCTAATTAAAAGGAATAAGAGGTGTAGTTTGATCAGCATGATGCTCTAGCTGAAAAGCACCTAAAGATGATGAAGCTAATAGCTAATGAAAGAAGTGCTTGCACATAAGATGAACACTGGGTGATTGGCCAAATCTCTTCCTGACAGAGACAGTTTAATTACATTTCTTCACAATGACATCGCCACTTGCAGGACTGTAGGGGTCTGTCAGTTCCCAATTTAAATCATGATTTTTGAGGTTGACAATGTTGGCCCATCCCAAATCACAACAGGCACAGACATGACATATTACATAAAGTGACAGCCAAGAGATAATTTTTTTTTTTTTTTTACAAATAAGAAATTCTTTAATCCTTTGAAACATGATTGAACTTCAAATTAAATATAGAATTGTCTGTCCTTAGTACTCAAGAAAATACGGCGTAATACTCTTCCACCACAAATTCAAGAAGTTGAGTCATAACATTACTTACATCTATGCACACACAGATACATACACACACTTACAAATGTATAGGCATATGTGTGCACATATATACATACACACGTATAAAACAAGCTCTGCATTTCCCCTCTTCATTTATAAGCTGTTATTATGTACCTGCTTCTCAAAAGAAAGCATTTTTTTCTTCAGTCACTAGTGCAGGTGAGTTACCTTTTTTTATTTCTTTCTTGTTGTTTTGTTTGGTTTTAATGCCATCTGACATTTCAGAACTTTGAAAAATTGTTCCAGACACCCCATTGCATTTGTAAGGACTTGAGTGCTGAAAATGGAAGTCTAATGCAATGTAGGCTTAGTAAATTACTAGGTTTGGTTAAAGAAACAGAACAAAACAAAAACAAAACCAACCAAAAAAAAAACCCAAAACAATTCAGAGGATTTGAAAAAGGTTTCACTACCTCTCACAATTATTTCCAAGAGTGTGTGTTAAAACACAATTAAAAGAGAATGGTTGAAATCAAAACACTGTCTTCTGAAATGCCAGAAAGGGACATTTCTATAAGGGGGGAAAAAAAAAAAAAAAAAAAAAAGTCATTTTTCAGCTTATTTTTAAAGGAGACTTCCAGTGACATTCTGCATGAAAGTCTTGCCCAGAAGTCTGCATGACAAGGTCCATCACATATAGCTGGTACAGGGTGAGTATCGGCATCGAGACCAAAGCCTGGATGGAGACCACCATTGAGTTGGAGCAGCTCTACATCTCACCATGGCCTCACCCTGTCTGCAGGCCACACACACCTGGAACAAATATTGTGACTTGCTTGTAGATACGTTGATAAATCTTCCTGTTAACATGACATTTTGTAAGGACTGTGTAAATTACAGACATGTTGATTCTCCTGTGTAGTGGACAGATGCCCAGGGTAGAATAAATCGGCTGGCAGCGGCAATTTTGCCGTGGCTGCTGGAGTTCCGTCCAAGCCTCCTGTGATGGTGCTGCTGGTGCACCTCAAGGTAAAGTCTATCCCAAGTTAAAAGTCATCTCCTGGACCTCCTACACTGGTCCTTGATCTTACATGGCAGAATTTCTAAAGTACAAATGGGTTAAGGCTTTTGGAGCAACCACAAATTTGGCTAGCATGTCCGTTCAGTGGATTTCTGTTGGTAGCAAACCCAAACATGGAACTTGCTGGCAGCCCGCGCTCTTATGTCTTAACATCTATTTTAACCTCAGTTTTAATGTTTGATGTAATTATTTAAAATGCTGCAATATGAAATGAAATGAGATAGTGCTTCCTTTGACATTCCTTTTAAAAGATAAGGATGTTACATTCTTCTCAGTTAGAGCTGGTGGGAAGACCTTGACTGAAACAAAGTTTCAACAATTCCAAGGAAAAGTATTAAATCTTTCAGTGAATATTTTCTCCTGGCTTCAGTCAAGCTCTGTGTTCATTGCACAGGAGTGACTAAGAGAACACAAGTTTCTTTTTTCCTTAAACAAGTTTTCACCCTTATGTATTCTCTGAAATGATCACCTTCTTTTAATTCAACACAAAAAAGGCATATTCATCTTTTAAGCAAAGATAGAGACACCATTAAAATATAAATTTAAGCAAGAATCTAGAGCTTTTATTCTTTCCAGTCTGCATGGCATAGTTTCCCTCATTTCATAACAATGTATTCACTTTGAATGGTGCTTTAGGTGCTGTATGTGTTGCACAAGATAATGAACTGAAGTTGCCTACAAGGATCATGTGAAAATAAATACCGTAGAGTGAAACCTGCTTTAGAATTTGGCCATTTAGTTTTCCATCTCCAGTTATGCCATGATAGACATAAAGACAAATTACTTATCAAGCTTATGGTTGCAGCTGCCTGGCATAGGTAAAGCATAGCAAAGAGCATATTGTAAAGTTTTCAGCAAGAAAAAGATGTAATTTTGTTGTATGCTTCTGAATTAGTTTGGGTATTTTTTCTTCCCAACTTCTTTTACATCTTCATGCTGCAATTCTCGCATGAGTGATGATATCCACAAGCAACATATGCCAGGCTTTTAAGAACTTAAGACCCATTATACAATCAGTAAAGAATCGTACAGGTTTAAAAAAAAAAAGAAAAAGTAATCATGGTCTGAGTCAACATAGACCAAACTGGACAGGCCAAACCCTCTGATCCATGGCAGATCACCCATTTAAAGATTTATTGACATCTGCCCCCTAGAAGGTACCAAGGAATAAATTGCTGGTAGTGAGACCTTATTCACCAGCAGTGGGAAAACCACGGCCTCATTGCCAGTGTGGTACAATGCGTGTGGACATCAGGTTTGCTGTTTCTAAAGAAATGCCCTTTTCATGGGGCGCTCCCTTCAGAAACATCGCCAGTGGGATTAAAAATGAATATGCCTAAACGAGGACAGTGTCCCTAAGACTTCGCGCCTATCTGACCCTAAATTAGGCCTCAGAAGGTGTAGTATTTAATACAGATACTGGGTACAATGTACCTTCTCACAATTGGTAGAAAGAGCTGTTTTGTAATTAAAGGGTGAAGTGGGGCATGATGAACATATGGAAAAGGAGACCCTTAATAAGTGATGGAGCTTTCAAAAGAAATTGCTAATTAGTATGCATTTGATGTGTACTATACCAATTTTAAGACGTTGCCTGGAATAAATTGCTATGTTGGGTGTTCGAAGGAGTGGTGAGATTAGCATTTACAAAGAGGGCAATTTTCTGTCTTCTTGACTCTGGTAAATGGAGGAAATAACTTCCAAGACTGAAGCAGTAGTTAGCCCATCAATCATCCTCACAGCTGGAAACTGGGGATCCCAAATGCCGAGATGAGTTAATCCGTCAGTTAATAAGTTCATAGTGGCACCATATGGCGCTGGGCCACTTCACACTGGGGCAAGGACAGCCCTGTTTACACAGGCGCGCTGCTTTCTCAGGTACCACCCCGCTGGCAGATCCCTTTGTTCCGGAGGATCAATTTACTTTGCACGGTAAATTGACTGAATTGATCAGTTCAGAGCAAGTAATTGTTGGCTAATCCCGGGGAATCATGTCCTGCCCATATGGGAGAGACAAAGGGTGCTGGCAGCGGGCGAGTTTCTTGCTCCGTCCTGGAGGCTATTTTCCCCGGACATGTTGGACATTGATTAAAGCTGAAGGTAGGTGGATATTCAGCCTGTATCGACTTTAAGTGACAGAGGTAATGGGAGGACCAGCTTCCTTCAGTGAGGCTGCTTTAGGTGTCTCAGCCCGGCTGCTGTCGCTAATTGTCCCGGGAGAGGAAAGCACACGGAGGTCAGTCCCACCGGTCTGAACACCGCCTCGCCGGGCTCCGCTCTGAGTTAGTTGCAGACCGGCACTTCTTTAAAACCCGAACACTGAATCATAGGCTAGCAAACAAACAAAAAATCAAATCAACATGTTTAAAGCCACATAGGCAGGGCAATTTAGTACCAGGCACAAATGGGCCATGTCTCTGAATCAAGTAAGGGCTCACTCTGATGTGCCTAGGTGCTGCAGAATATATTGCTTTCCAGCTTTAACCTTGAAAGTCCTCAATTTTGCAAGTATGTTTGAAGACATCATTTCAAAACACAGTGATTATGTTTTAACTCAACTAATAAAACTGAACTCAGTCTGCAAATGTACAAAATATCTCATTTAATTTTTTTTTTTTTTAATCAAGCTTCTTTTCTATAACAAGTGCCTCTCTGATTAGTTTCCAACAGACGTGGTAGATTCTTCTTTCACCTTACCAAAAAAAAAAAATATCTTTTTTTTAGTAAGCATAATAAATATTTCAAAATATCATAATTACACATATTTGGAAACTGATGCAGCACTAAGTTTCCCAAAGGTGGGATTGTAGCATTGATCAAATACAAACTCACATTTGTTAGGGGGTTTCCCTGTCTTGCCTCCACAGTCACTTTTTAGTGTAGGTTGTGGAGACTTTTCTTAACTTGTAACTTGTTGTTTACTTCAGTCCCTTTGAAATACGGGAGTGAATTTGATGGGTAAGTATGACCTAGTATATATGGAAAACACTCTCTGAGGTATACTTCAAATCTGGACTGAAAGAGCTAACTCATGGACAATTGGCTTGTGAATTTAATTGTTTTGGAGCTGTTATGTTCATATTATGGTATGTCGGTTTTGGATAATCATATCAGCATGCAGAACTCATGGTTCTGGCAGCCAAACCACTATTAAAGGTAAACATCCCTTCCCTCCCCGCTCCAGTTCCCTTCCCTTTCCCCTGCCACTTTCTTTTCATCTTTCCT
>KL256282.1:26233-44291 GCA_000699545.1 Podiceps cristatus
CGATGGATCTTGCAATAAATACAAAAAAAGATGGGCCAGAGAGTAGAATAACATTTGAGAGTTTCAAAAGTGCAATTCTTCAGAGTACTTTTACAGATCTTATTAGAAACAAAGTGGTTGTAATGTATTTCTTTACACTTCAAACTCCATCAAACATAGGACCCAACTGAGCTATCTTCAAGAAGCATTCTTATTTTTGTTCTACGCTATGTTTAGGATGATACCTCAGTTGGTATGTGCATATATGGACTAAAATTCTCTGCTTTTTTCTGCTGACTTTAACAATCTGCAAGAAGAGAACAAAAATTCATTCTTCCCATGATGAGGCAGAACACCTAATGAAAACTCACTTGGTAAAATAATCTCATACACAGTTTCTTTGATTTTGAAACTACTTTCTGTTTGCATTCATCTTGACCTTAAGAAAATTTACTTTGCAAGAAAATGGAAGAGAAGGTTCTTAGCTGCTTTAACTATAAAGGAAAGAACATGTGGCTATTGCCAGTTTGGAAAGCAGCGCTTTATGCAACGGAGCAGTAGGAAGGGAAGTTGATGTAACGTATGTGGGTTGTACGTAGAGGAGCAGAAAGCAAGAAATGACAGCTTTTCATTTCAGGAAAACACAAAGAGCAAAAAGATGATTGTCCTGAAGCTTCCCTTTCTCTAGCTCTACATTTGTCCGATTCTTCCCCTTCCTTTTTTTTTTTTTTTTCATATAGAAAGAAAGACTGAGAAATATGCTTGCAGAGTATATGTGCATGTTTGCCAGCAGATTAGGTAGTAGTGCCATTTTATTTATTTGTTTTCAATGATTGTAAAAATGTGTTCATCCCTCCAATGTGAAGGGTTGCAAATTTAATCCTCAATATTGCCCAGGAAGATGAAGTATAGCTCTTTCAGTTTAGATAATTTTTTGCAGGCTGGTTGTTCACTACAGGGAGATTTGGAAGTCATCTCCACTGCCATACATCTTGCTTGCAATTTGCTTAAAAGCTCTCTCAGTCAGATTTCAAAGTCCAGCTACCCCGTGCATCACTACATACTAGCCAGGCATAAGGCCAGCAGCAGGTCAGACCTGCTTCCTCCTTCCAAAGCCCTGTGATGGCCTCTGAGACCGTGCTGGGCTTGCAGCTGAAGCTGGAAGCCAAAACACTTTCATCCTAGTAGAAGGATGTCAGGGGTCAAGACCTGCTTCATAATACTGTTCCTGCTTTACATCTGCATTGGGGAATGGACCTCAGCAGATCCAAAGGGAGGGTAAGTCAAAAATGAAAAGCCTGTCATCTTCTCACTACGGGGAGATGGTGTCAGAGGTGGTCCCTACGCCGGGCTGAGGGTCCAGGCCACACACGGGTGCTGGGCTGCCAGCGGTCTTCACCCACCCCTCATTCCTACCAAAACAGAGCAAGCAGTGGTGAACGGGGGGACCTCCATGCAGCTCCATCCGTCAGCACGCTGTGGGGCGTTCCGCTGTCCCCAGCAGCTGGGAAACTCAGAGACTTTAAGAGGTTTGAGAGGTCCCTCAAACCCTGAGATAATCTTAGTCCCTTTAGTGCTCAGCCAACGCCTTTTTTGGTTTAAAGTAAATCCCCCAGTTTCATTTGGAGACGGGCTGTATGGGAAGTCGTATGTGATTCATTAAGCTGCATAACTCTCTGAGAGCCGTATAAACCCCCAGGAGACATATGTCAACATCCGCGCAGGTTTTCGCCCGGCACCAAGAGGAACTCAGACAACAGCACTACTGGGAAAGCTCACATCCTGAATCACACTTGTGTTTATACCTATGCGCGGCTGACGGGGACTGATACAAAGTGGGGATTTTCTGTAGTGTGACCAAAAAGAAATCCCTTGTCTTCTGGAGGCAGGTGCGGATCTCGGCGCCGAGGTGTAAAGCGTCCTCTCTGAGAAATGGTGCGTAGCAGTGGGGGAGTGCCTCCCCTCCTCGCACTTGCACCAGCTTGACCACCCCAGGATGCCACAGCTGCAGGAACCTGATGAGAAGCAATGTGATAGCCAAGGACTACTGGTCTGCTGCCCATTAATAATATAGCACTAATGAAGTAATGGTTTCTTCAGCTTTTTTGGCCACAGACCTGTTCATTTTAAGAATATGTGTAAAACTATGAAAGCCAGGATTTTCCAGTGGCCTACTTGAGCTGGGTAGAGAAATATTCTTCCAAAAATTCTTAATGGGCCAGAGGCCCTTGGGTTTGCAAAGTAACGTTGATAATTTTTTTTCTTTTCTTTGCTAAACCACCTCTGTGATTTCTCTAGATAATTTCTGATGCTCCAAACAAAATACTCAAAACTTTTAAGTCCAAACTAAGAAGTCACCAGCCGATGGATGTCTGGTGGGTTCAACTAAACAGCAGAATAAGCAATTGCTGAGAAAATACTGAAATAATCTATAGCAGACAATATAACTCTTAGGAAAATGCTCCTACGCGCTCACAAATTTGGAGCAAATTTTCTGTGCTCTGCACTGGATCAATATTTGTGTAAGTAGAAACATTTTTCCTGCACTTTGTGCAGGAAAAGCATTATTTCACAAATGCAGAATAGGAGGAATCAAAGTTTATACTCTTCTCTGTAGCTACCTTTGCACATTTAGTACAATACACTTGCAAACTGATTGTCTCTATATAAATCAATGCAGCTATGAGCCAGCCAAGCTCTTCTGGAAATGTACTGAGACAACTGCTCATTTATATTAAGGCTTTCTTAAACCTCTCCTCACACCTGTAAGGCCTGTAAAGGGACTTTAAAATGTATGGAAATGTCATTTAGTCCGAGATTAAGGACCTCTGCCCCCCCTAAAGTGTAAAGTAGCATTAGCACAAATGCCTGTTCATTCTTTTTAACAGAAAGCATCTAAATGAGGCTGCAAAATTATATCTGTTGTAGTTCTGCAGTGAGATGAATTTTCATTTTAGATTATTATCTTAGTAACAGCAAAATTCTGTGCATTTTCATCAGTATCTCAGTTGTATAGCGTGGGCCCTGGGCAGGGTTTCCTACCATTATTTATTTGTGAAAGGAAGTTTGACCCTTTGCCGCTCTCTAAAGAATTATTTTATAGACTGAAATGTATGTTTTAGAGACCACTGATGTAGAAACTGACAGCCTTCAGGGTATAGGCATCTTTGGCTGAGTCACTTGTAAACTACTGCAACTAAATGACAGTTTACCAGCATGCAAAGCCATTAGAAATGCACAGCTGAGTGACTGCGAGGGGATTGGAATGACATATTTGATCTCATTTGCTGTTTCTTTTATATGCTTAAGTTTATCAATCAAAGCCTACAAGCTGGGGACAAACCATAGAGATAGCTGTTGAAATCTGACTGCAGTCCTCTGTTCAATACAGTATATAATAAGGTATAGATGTTATTTTACATAATATAGATTGTAAAGCTGTACCTCACGTACTACAACCTGTGTGCCTCTCTCCAGCAGTTAGCAAACTGCCTCAGAAGGTTTTTTATGTACATATGTACACAAATGTCTGTATATATGTATCTGCCATGAACACACGTGTGTCATTTAAATCCTGCTTATCAACCGCATGTAATAGCTGCATCACGCATAAGCAAACAAAAGCACGCGCATACAGCTATACATTTAAATATCAGCTATACATAAATTTGTACACACGTGCATCTATAAATCCATAGATATTTTACATATGTTTATAGTTTGCAGATCAATCGTATGTATTTATAATGCTATGTTTGTGTACTTTGCACAGGGAAAACAACACAAATGTATGCAAATGTGTGTCTAATACCCAAGACTGAAGTTTATAAAAATATATATATGCAAATGGAAATTGATATATCACTTTCATACAGTGGATTTAATTCTTTCCTCCCACGTGTTAGCCTTGAACTTCTGTAATTTCGTTGAAAATAAATTTATTACTACAGATTTACTCCAGCACAGAAAGCTTCAGACTCCAGATCTGCAAGTTCAGCACCTAACAGTCATTCTTGAGGTAACAGGTTTGGAAAAAAACAAGTCAAGTCTGATGTCTTTCTTCCTTTATTTTATATTTTACATTGCCTCACAATGCCTTCTGAAATATACTCACAAAATAATGTCTGTAAATTGGTAGCTAAGTGATGGAATATCTGTGATCTTGTTAGAAGTCACAGCTGGACTGAAATTTCTTCCTTTTTTTTTGGCGTAAGCTAAAATCTCACTGAAGGACTCCTGTAACAGCAGATGGACTAAGTCTGAAGGCAATTTCTATGTAATTTTACAGGACAGTAAGAAAACCTAAAAGCTGTTTTGTTTATCATCTTCTGCATGATTTTGGTTCACATTTGTCATAAATCATTCCAATTCTCATACACTCTCCTTTCAGGCTTCTTCTAGAGCTCATAGTTAATAAATCACCCAGTAAGGAAACTACTTTTTCCTTGCTGAATCTAATCTAGTCTTCATATAAATTTTCCAAAGAAAATTTAAATTCTTTTAAAACCTTGATCCACGTAACCTTCGTTTTATTCAGCATGGAAATAATTTCCATTTACTTACCATAAACAGTTATTCTCAACTGTGGCAAGATGAGAAGTGGCAAGAAAGTCTGTTCTTTAGTTTTATTAATGCAAAAATAAACAATATTTTTTTACAAATATTTTGACAGCTCATTGAAAACTCTCACAACTTTTTATGTATAGCAATACTGCCCATTAATTAATAGCTTTTCTCTACTTACAGTTTTGATGAATTTGCAAGAGTTGATAACACAACGGTTATAACCACAATTGTTCATGTTTTGTCTGCATGTGCACTGGCCCTGCAAATTGCATGTGTCTAAACGGGAAGTGAATGCAGAAACCTGAGAAGCAAAGTCATGTAATTTAAATTTTGTCTCCAAAAGAAACACTTCTGATTTAAATTTCACTCTTTCACCAGTTTGTTGGTAAAACGTGGTGAAATTGTTTTGTGTGAGTCAGTGGAGCACTTGGCTGGTTTTACATTTTTGACATCTCAAGAAAGCTATATACCTAGAAAGACTAGATAGTTCTAAGGCTATAGTGGTGATAGCACCAATAGTGAGCCATTAATTTCCTCTCCAGGTCAGGATCGAAGTCATGGTGCTTTCTTTACACCGGAGGAATTCATACTCTAGGACAGGATTGGTATTTTGTTTTACTTGAGGGAGTAAAATATTTCATTAGTTCACCACCCATGCTAATGCAAAGACTGCTAACAATTTATATCTGACATGTTTTTGCTGAGTTATTTGTGGAGAGGATTCTCCCCCTTTACTTCTTAACAGCATTTCTTCAGGAGCTGGGAACTACGCATGGAAAAATTGGAGATAAAAAATGAAAGTGAAATTTTAACAATGGTAAATTCTGTAGACTGGTATTGATTTTAAGGAAGTCACCCTAAAATATGAATTTATCACATGACCTTCATAAATAATGAGTCAAAATGGTTGTCAGACGACGTCAATAGAAAAATTCAATCATTTCAGTGTACTGAGCCAGAACTGTACGTAGTTTTGCTTCTTGACTGTAGAGTACTCATTGAATTTTTCACCTGAAAATCAGCAAATTACATACATTGTGGAAGTGATATGGCAATGTTCCACTAATCCAGGACATGGCCAAAGCTGGGGAAGGTCAGGTGTCTTAACTTTTACCATTCCTTCTCCAAACAAGGTGTATGCAGTGGGGGAGCTATTCAATGAGATTGACAAAATGTTTAAAAGAGTAGTAACTTTTCAAAACACAATTTGTTAATGTAAGTAGCAATCATAGCTGAAACCTGCACTCACAGACCAACAGAAATGTTCTCCTGAACATAGCTGCTGAGCAGCAGATATGCACCTCCTTTTCTGAATGGAGAAAGTATCTGCAGAACAAAATGAAACACGTATTTGAAAACGTTATCATAAAACATGACTACCTCCTTGACTCTTTGTAAAATAATCTCAGTCATTCTCTTTGACTTATTCAAAGGGAAAGGGCTTGAAACAGAGATAAATTCTTTGTAAAAAATTAATCAATTCCTTGCTGAGGAGATATTTCATGTGACTATGAGCAAGTCCCTAGATTTTGCCCACATTCTTGAATCTGTGTGGTATATCATCTAGTGCAGAATATTTTGATTGCTTGGGAATAAACATCTCTGTGGATAATATTTTTTGAATAAAATTATCATATTCTGGAATAATTAGTGTGGTTTTTGAATGAAGCACCCCAAAGTAAAGCTTAATGCCAAGTAGATAGTTCTCCTGTAATGACTATGACGTTGTTCTGCAAAGGAGATGCTGTTCATTTTTTTTTTTTTTTTTTTTTTGTCATGTAGACAGATTCTGAAAATGCAATGTTTCATTTGTTAGGCTGTGCAGGAGGGACAACAGCACCTCTCTACACAATGGCAGTATTCTAAGGATAAGTACACTTGCAGACATGGAGGTTTTGCGGTGGCAGGTACACCGGTATCTAAAATTAGGAGAGATAAGCAGATGAATACCCTGTTAAATTCTGTTTCTTCAACCAGACTATCATTGCCACCACATACACTTAGGAATTTGGAGACTCACTTATATTTGTCACCCAGAGACTGGAAGAAAGGCAGAGTTTTATGCCTTTATGCCAGCTGTTAAAAAGCAAGAGGTCAAAGGAAAACATTCCTTTGTGGGAAGGCAGAGGAATATCATGTCAGAGATATTGCTACCAAAACAGAGCTTTCGTCTGATAGTTAATGGTTCTGTGCCCGTTGACTACTTCTGTTTAAGGTAATATAGGAGGTATCATACAGGTTAAGCTCACCTTTATCCTAATACCAAGGACCTGGAAAGTTTTTACACTCACTAGGTGTTTTACTTTTTTGGCAAAAATTAAACTGCTGCTTGATTTGCAATCAGATTTGCAATCAGAGATCTGATACTTGCCATTCCTGTTGGGAAACTGTAGGTGCTGCTGAAGCTGCATAGTTGCATAAGAAACACAGGTGACCTAATCACATCCTGGAATTATTGGCTAATACTTTAAACATCCTTTCAAGCAACCTGTTTTCCCCGCTTCTGTGTGATACTTGAAAATGCATTTGCATTTGATGAATTCCTCATCACTGTGGGTTTTTGCTTTAGGTGTGGCGTGGTTTTTGGAATTCCTAAAGTAATTTTCCCACAACAATCCTGTGTGGATTTTAGTTTGTTAGTGAAGCATGCCCTACAAGAAGCTCTGTAAATTAGGAGGCAGTCTGCAAGAATTATGGATTTCATTTTCATTTAAAGGGGGAAAAAAAAAAAAAAAAATCAAGGTCGGTTAAAAGCTGACTGTATTCCAGGGACTTCAGATTACATGGAAGTGTGTCTTTATTATGCTTTAAAAGTTGATTAACAATACAGTCTAGACAATACTGGGAATTTAGTCTTCCTGTTGATCACTCTTGTTATCCCTGCAACCAATTCTCCAGGCATAATCTGTTTCCAGTCTTTTTGTCATCAGAGTGGAAAGATCAGTGGCCTTTGACATGGTGTAAGCTGCCGACTGAATCAAGGGGGACCACACCGCCAGGACGAAGGACAAAGATCGGAGCCGGGCTCAGAACAGCTTCGGAGCCTGCGAAGCACAAGAAGTTGCCCAAAGGTCCCAGGGAGCTCAGTTTTTGCTTGGCACTTGGTTTTCCTGGATGCAAACACCTCTCAGAACTTTGTACTGAAATGTTCACACTTGAGACACTCCTCGTTACGGTATCAGTGTCAGTTACTCCAAGCATCTTTGCAATGGCCTAAAAATAGGCTTGTCAGTCATAACAGTAAGAAAATAGAAAATTTTCAACAGTCTGACATAGCTGAATAGAAAGATCTACATTTCCTACCATGGGAGAAAACACAGAATGAATTCTGATAAAAATTATGGCGTTTTCTAGACAGATCAAAGGAAAGAATGGCTGTAATTATCTCTGTAGTGATGTTGCCTGTCTCATCAAAACAGCCTCAAACCACTCTTTTCCAAAGTGTAATTTTCTATGGTATAACTTATTTGTAACTTAGACAAGAATTATGTGGCAATATAAAGCAAAAAATGGATGTGTTTCTACTTGTCTTTCTCCTTTTTGCACAAAAAGTCAAATAAAAGTGACGCTAAACTTTGTTCTACCAGTAAAAAGAGAAAATTTTTTTAAAAAAGGTAATTTGATGTGGAGTATATACGTGGTACACCTATATTTTTCAAAGTACATCTGCCTTTGTAAAGCTTCTTAACAATCATCCCCTTTTCTGTATTTAGGTTCTCTGGGTAAACTTTAAGGATTTCAAATCAAACTGTTGGGTGGCTGAGTTACAGTACAGCCTCCTCCTCTCTGTTCAGTGTTGGCCAACGGTGTGAATGTCTGTGAAGGGTGAAGCCTGGTGAGTTGCCCATTTCTCTGGAAGGTCCCTCTGCTGCTGTTGTACCAGAGCAAACGATGTCAATGTTGGCCTCTCCTGGTTCATGCCTATCATATTTAATTGAGCTTCCACCCATGGTATCCTCCAACATCATCACTGCTTTGCAACAAATGGAAGAGTAAATAAAGCCAACCTTGTCCAAAGGGACCTAAGCTTCTCTGTAATTCATCAGAGAATACTGATGCCTGAAACCTTTCCACTGCAGTCCTGTGCAGGTTTAGCTGTCCTGATAACTAAATATTTCTTTTCCTTCACTAGACTATCTTTCTCTACCAAAACACAGCAGACTTGCTAAAGGCCTCCCTAAGTGATGTAGACTGGTTACTCTTTTGAAGTCAAACGCTCTCTGCCTGCCTGCAGTTTTCAGTGTGATGAAAGAAGTAGTGTAGCAGAAAGAGGAAAATGTGACTTATTTTCCTATTTCTCCCCCCCTTTTTTTTCCTCCCTTCCACCTCTCCCTCCCCCGCCCTCCCCTCCCCCAAAATGAGCTGTGTATATTTACATAAGTTAAGTTTGTGGGAAAGACCTCTCTGGCTGCTGGTGGGCCAGATCATTGGTGTGGTCTTCCTGGCTGTTGGAGACCATAAAATTCCACATTAGTGAAAGCATGCTGCTCACAGTGCTTGCACGTGTCTTTGCTCACCCCTTCAGTAAAGAACAGAACTCATTTAGCAATAGTACTACTCAGTAGTTACCACATTTTCTATATGGACTGCATGTAGCATGTACCACAGAATAACATATAAAATCTTTGATACTCTACCCTGTTTTATACAAGGCATGTGTAAACATGTACTTCTGTAGAATGAAATTTGGCCAAACACAACTCACTCATATCTGAATATATTAATTGATTCAAAACATGACAAAGGGGCTTTACTTGCTCTGCAGCTGGTTCAGTTCTAGTTCAAAACCTGTTTGATTTATTTTGGGATGAGAGCAGATTGTCTTTTCAGTTGGAGGTTTTATATTTATGACACCATCCTTTCTTTTAATTCCCAAATTAAAGTTGTTAACATGAGAAGGATGCCTTCTGACACTATGAAACTTACAAAACTAATCGAAGACAGATCACTAGTCTTCATCAAATGGGCTTCCTCTTGACTGTGTAACGTTATCAGAAAGTTGGGCAGAAGGGACACAGTGAAATACTCATCAGAGCCTGTCAAAATAATTTTTTTTCTCTGGAAACTGGATTAAGAAATGCTTGATTGCACTACCTTTTACTTCTTTTTAATGTCTCAGTTATAAGATATATAAATATATTTGTGGAGTACCAGGGAAGTCCATCACTGACAACATGCACTGCAAGGAGGGATTTGGCTAATCATAGAATCATAGAATCATAGAAAGGTCTGGGTTGGAAGGGACCCCAAGGATCATAGAGTTCCAACCCCCCTGCTAATGGATGTCCATAAGGACAAGAAAAGAATTTTATTATCAAAGAGCAGCAACAGACATGGGCAAAGCTATATGTTTGATGCAACATAAAGGTCAAAGTATGGCCTAATGATTTTTTGACATTTTTATGTCTTTTTTAGCATTCTTGACCTATTTAAGGCAAAAAAAGTGGTCCTAGAAAATGAAAAGCAAATGATAAATTGAAGAACTTTTAATGTTTTCGTGATCCCAGAAAACACTTTTATAAAGTATTCTTGCCAGCCCTTGTGAGGCTAGTGTTCTGGTACATTCCATCAATGTACCAAAGACACATTTTGGTACATTGGTTTTCTGATAGCACTTCTTTTGGGCAATGCTAACGAGCAGTGCAGGATTTGGGTATTTTGCCTTCAGCTGTCTAAAATATCTCAAATATTGAAAGAAAAGAATTCCTAAAAAATCAAATAGGTGTCCCTGCAATTCCTGAAGAACGGGCTTGTGGGCATGCTGTTCCTGAGTTTCCTCATGCCAGGATCAGAGTGCTGCAGACACAAGAAGCTGCGCTGGTTTGTTTTCCAACACTGATTTCTCTCAATGCAAATCCCTGTTATAGGGCTCTTGCACTAGCCACGGCACAGCAGAGCTGGCACTCTCTCTTAAAATACTTATTGTTAATAAACCATGACTGCTTCTTCCTTACTAGCAGACCTTTCTTTAAGTAAAACTCGTTATTGATTGGATTAATGTGAGCTGTGCAATCGTGTGGATGGTTTTGAGGTTCCTCAAAGTTTTATCAGCCTAGGGTCAGACTCATCCTTTCTGCTCCTACGCCTACCTACGATATACTCCCATATCTGTTACACACTTTACATATAATTTATGCAGAATTTACTCAGTGATTAACAACCTGTCAAAATTATACACTATTGCCCAAACAGGTCAATAACGTGGTTAAAAGAAAATTATGCCACTACATGTTTAAAAGTGTAAGTGAAATTATGAGCTTGAGTCTGGCTTGCACGTCATCTGAACAAATAAGAAAAGTTCTGTAAATGCCTCATGGAGAAATAGGAAATATGCAGAGCATCATAATGCCTTCCTAGCAATTGTGGCATTTAATCCCATTAATCCTGAATGACCAATACAGCTAAGAAGGAGTGAGCTAGATTTTTTTCCTTAGCTCAGTTTCAGTTTCTTGCATTTATACCTGCTCTTATGTTGGAGTATGCACTCCCTGTGGTCAGAGTCTGAGCCCTGGTTTATGTTTTATTTTTTCAAGAGGCTACCAGTTGCACAACTCATTTCTATGGTGTAGACATACTCCTCCTTCCCCCTTCCCCAATGTGAACTTGTTCTGATGATTTCAAAGGAAGAGTTCAGAATCTCCAAACTGGATGCCTGTTTCATACCTTAATACATCTTGACTACTAGCCAAGTGAGGTTAAATAAAAATCAGAGCATTTAAATTATATCCATATACCCTTCTAAATTTTTCTGCAATCTCATATTAGTTGAAAGTTACAAAGCCAGAGGATGAAGGGATGGGGGAAAACAAGCTCTG
The DNA here is from genome assembly GCA_000699545.1 of Podiceps cristatus. Taxonomy (NCBI): domain Eukaryota; kingdom Metazoa; phylum Chordata; class Aves; order Podicipediformes; family Podicipedidae; genus Podiceps; species Podiceps cristatus. Next base: position 37,594 of record KL256282.1, read on the forward strand.
ATAGCCCTAGTAGTCTTTACGTATTAAAAAAATATTTCTGCTTAGTGATGCTATGTGCAGTGCTTTGCTCTGTATTGGTCAGAGGCTGAGTTCCATTCTTATTGTAAAATATTAGAGATGGTATAATTGTAAATGAAGGAGTCAAAAAGAGAGAAATGTGTCAGTGGAAAATTCTTTTTCTACCTCGACCAGAACCAAGAACAAGCTCAGAACAGAAAGTCTGTAATTTTTTTTTTTTTTTTTAAGAAAGAAAGAAAGAAAGAAAGAAAGAAAGAAAGAAAGAAAGAAAGAAAGAAAGAAAGAAAGAAAGAAAGAAAGAAAGAAAGAAAGAAAGAAAGAAAGAAAGAAAGAAAGAAAGAAAGAAAGAAAGAAAGAAAGAAAGAAAGAAAGAAAGAAAGAAAGAAAGAAAGAAAGAAAGAAAGAAAGAAAGAAAGAAAGAAAGAAAGAAAGAAAGAAAGAAAGAAAGAAAGAAAGAAAGAAAGAAAACCTGAAAGGCAACAGTGGCTTCAGCTAAGTTTTTCAAGTTTTTTAATGAAGAGGCCCAGACAACTAAAATCCTAGAATCTTAGCTGAACGACATATATATAAAATCTCTCTGAATCGTGACACACTGTCTTTAATGAATGCAAATAACCTGGCAGAAAATTTCCAAAGGAGGTCTACAACATAGGGTGTAAAATTGGTCTTGGATTGAACTAGGAAGTTATAAAACAGTTAGAGTAACTTTAACTAAAGTTACACAAAAGTTGCATTGAAGAAAACAGTTAATCTCAGAAGCAGCTAGAGAATTAGAGTCTAGAATTGCAGACAATAATTACAATCATAAGAATACTTTAATGAAAGGTGACAGGTATAAAATTCTTGATTTGTTTAGTGCATGATCAGATATCTGGTCAATAAAATAGTTTTGATATAGTATATGCCAGAATATGTATGAATTTATCCGAGACACTCTGTTGCATGCTGGTTTGGGGTTTTTTAAACAGGCACAGACTGAAACTGAGGGAGCTCGCCCTGTTTAGATTAAAATCTGACTCATCTTCCATATTTTGAGATCAATCGGTAGGGAGACATCAAAGATGGACCTTCCTAACGAGATCCCCCCATGGACTAGTTCTTGTTCCCAAATTATTCAGTGTTTTTATTAACACCGGCGTCTGTAGATTGCCAGAGCTGGACAGACTCACAGAGCAGTACGCAGCTATGGCAATGAACTATACAATACCTATGGCTTGAAAAATTACTTCACAAGGTCACAATTAGTGGTTTTCAATAAAATCAAATGCAACTGAGAAAAATTCCTACAAAACCTCCCTGCGGACATTGGGAGAGACTTCTCAGATTTTCAAAGGTACCGCAGCCTATGTGACTTTGGGGACAAATATAGTGGCAGAACTAGCATGCTCCTTGCCGTTCAATAAAAGTTAAATCTCAGACTGGCCTTGCTCTGTGCACGCATGGGTGAGACCGGCATTGCAGAAATCTGCCTCGTCCTCGCTTGGTCAGAGGGATGAGAAAACCTGAAACGAGGTCAGCAGAGAGTCACAAACGGTGATGGAGGAGGCTGGGGAAAGAGCACGCAGCGAGTGCCCGAGCCGCCTTTCTGCAGGCAGATGGGAGCCCGCTGCGCTCACGCCTCGAGCGGATCGACACCGCCAGCCCAGACCCAGGAAAGCATCTCGCAACAGGTGCTGATGCAGATTTTGGCAAGCAGAGAGGCACCCAGGGGCCTGTGACTGGGGTCTTTGGCAGTGCAACTCCAATCCTATGCCATCGCCACACCAGGAGCTGGGCAGCTGCCCCAGCTCCCTGCTGTCTTTGAATAGAGAAGCTCAGATCAGGACTGGCCTTTTTTTTTTTTTTTTTTTCTCACAGGCTCAGGGTTATGCCAGGTGAAGAAAGATCCTTATTCCAGCTCAGAGTAGCAAAACCCACCGAAATGTTTCTCCTTCTGCTTGAGTGAAGTGATGGATGTTGTACTGGAGCAACGTAACATCACCTGGGGAAGCTACTGCATTGTTGAGCGTTGGTATTCTATCACAAGGTTTAACCAATTTGATATTAACGGTTGCATTTACAGAGACTGAGAAATCTTATTTGCTCACTGAAAATAATTCAGCGTTTAGCTGTTAGAGATGGAGAAGAAAGTCAGCACCTGTGATCTCTCCCCTCGAACAGCCTGAAACCTCGCAACAGGAGGCAATAGTCAACGTGCAGAGATATTTAAAAAACAACTTGGGGCCGACCTAAGCTGGCCCTGCCTTGCATGGGGGTTGGAGCCGGTAATGTCCAGAGGTCCCCTCCAACTTTCGTGGCTGTGTGACTCTAGATGAACGTGTTCTAGCCACTTCTTAGCCTCTAACATCTTAAAGTCAGATACCAAATTTGTGCTGGTCATCCAAGCTCACCCTTCCAGCAAGGGAGGACAAGTATTTCTAATTGCTTTTCAGACACCTAACTGGAGAGGAGATGGACCACTGTCTGGAGATGTCTCTGCCACACCGGTAAGGACACTTCATTTGCACAAGCTGTTTAACTTATGAAAGGTCAGATTGAGGAATCTGAGTCCTGACCAAAGCCTAAATAGAATGCATTTAATTCCTAGACTTTAAAGTCCAACTCTCTGATTAACAGCTGCGACGTGGAGCTGCTTTTCATGTATTATTTGGGCTTGCTTTATTTGTGTAACTATTTTTATATGACTGGTTTCATGAGTATGCAACTTAATTACATTTGTGGCACTTGTGAATTATTTGTCCCCACCAAATATTATTTTTGCTGTTGTGTTTCTAAAGACCCCTGAGTACTTGCTAATTAGGGAAGAACACCTGTTAAAAAGTAGGTTACGTTCCTTAACCTGTAGGTGGATGTAACATTAGCTGGGGGCTTAGTACAATTATTGTATTTATTTTAAAGGAAGCCCCTCGACAGCCCTACCTTAGTACTGCTAATGATGTCTGGCAGAAAGGTTACATATTAATATGGAAAATGACAGTGTGGAATACATTTATCTTCACAGTTCATTCATCATGCTTCAGGGCATCATAACCGCTTCAGGCTTTATCGCCTGTGAGTTAGGGACCCATTCACCAGGAAGCCGTTAGTGAATGCTGTGTCTCAGTGGTCTCCCTCCTCTACATTGCACACAGAGCCTTAACACTGAATTAAGACTAAATAACTCAGAAATGGAACAAGTGTGTCGAAATGTATGAGACACAAAGCTAAACGCTCACAGGTTCAGCCCTACGTGTTGATACCTACAGGCAAGGCAAAATGCCAGAAGCCTCCCCAGTTCACACAGAAAACATTCGGGGAAACTCTTGTTTTATACTTACAAAGCAATATCGCAGAGGCAAGTGGCAGTGAGAGCCACGTCAGGAGCCGGATCACAATACAGTAGAGGGGTTTCAAAAGGGCCCCATGCTCCACAGCATCAAAAAGCTGCAATGAGGATCAAGAAGAATTAAAACTGATGATGTGACAGAAGTAATCCACCTTACAGCGTAAGGTCATTACACCCACCTTCTCTATTGAAGTCATCTCAGCTCCAAGGCCTGAGCTAAAGCTCTCTGGCCCAAACATGCTTCTAATTAGTGTATTAGCATGAAGATGAATCAGACCTGCATTTACTCCTGCATAACCATTTCCAGGGTATTTGCAGACAGGCTGTAGGTTCAAAATGTCACAAGTGCTCTGTCTGAGAGGCTTAAAAATAATTCTTGCCCAAAATACTCACTTAGCAAAGAGAAAAAGGGTCCAGTTCTGGCCTCAGAATAGTTTAATGGAATGATGTTTTCATAGCGTCAGTGAGAGTTTAGAATTAGACATAACTGCTGATAAATAATATGTAATACACGTGAGTACTCAGACCCCTAAATTACAGTACTTTAAGCAAAATCAATCTAATATTAAAGGACTGAAAACAACCAATGAAGTTAAAAATTCTAAATTATAAGAAAATATCCTATTAGTATTAGAATTCATAACAGTCCGGTAAAAATGAAAAAGCCAGCCTATGCAAATTCATTTCACAGAGTCTCATGATAAGAAACATTTGCAGCTACTGTCAATTTATGCATGACTACTGTGTACACATAAGTCCTGATATGTCTATTAGGCTGGTATAGTCAATAACACGAAGCCAGCGTGCCATCTGGGAGGCAGCCACTAGAAGTCTGAGTTTACGCACAAATAATGCACAGGAAATCTTCCACACTTCCAGTCTCACACAGCTTGAGCCCTAATAAATTTCAAAGGAAATTAATTTCACTGACTGTACATCTGTGAACTGCTGGAAATCCTCCCCTGCTTAATGCGCTGCCATGGGCTCCCTCAGTCTCATGAAAAGGAAACATCCATGCACACTTTCTGTTTAGCTCCTGTGCTCCTCCAAGGCAAGAACTCTTCTTAACGCAGCATCTTCATTAACTTTCTGTCACCTTCTCACCTGATTTTGCTAAACGGGATCTCATGTTAAAATACCGCGCTTTACATTTTTCGCTATGGCAAATAAAATACTGCTGCTGTTTGAGAGTGTCACTGTTGCATGCCGTGGTACAGTGCAGGGTAAACTAGCAAATTACTAAATTGGCTTATACCAAGTTGTGTGTTGGTAAGCCTCTTCTGTTAAGCTGGATAAACTCTTAATAATTAGAGGGAGCTGATTTGATGGAGTGTGTGCCACCAAAAAATATTAAAAACAAAACAAAAAAACCACATTATTAAAAGTTCTGGAATATTATTAAAAGTTCTGGAAAAGTTAATTCCAAAGTTAATTCCAAAAGTTCTGAAAAGGAAATTTCAAAGTTTCTTTTCAAAAATTCCACTAAGATATATTTCTGAACCAGTGTTTTCCCTGATCTTGGAGCCTCTTTTCTCTCAACAGGAGAGCTCCAAGGGCTTATTATACCCACAGCTCTGCTTGCAGGTTGACCTGATCCCTGAGGACTACAGGACTTCCTAACTCCAGCTGGTCCCCTAAAATGCCTTTACAACACTTTTCCTGAATTATTTTCACAAACCAGAGACAACTGGTACAGGAGTCCTTGACTACAAGGCAATACTTTAAGGCCCTCCATAGAAAAGGCAAGTATCTCCCAAAACCTCTGTCTGAATAAGCTTCAAGGACCCAAAACAGCAGTAGAACAAAGAGCTGTAGATCCTGATAAAGTCAAATATTTCTTAACTCTGCACTAGGCTTGTCCCACAAAACTATATCCAGGCTGTTTGCCATGTGAAAAATTCTATGAGGGTCAAAAATTTCATTAAAACAAGTGCATTTGCAGACCTTCAGCTCTGAACATCGGCATTTTCCAATAGATTTTTTTTTTGTTCGGATAGGCTTTACTGATGACTAATATCCCTCAGATGATCTTTCTGATAGTTACAGGAATATTCATTACCAAGACATCAAAACACAGCTGGTCAACATGAAAAACAATGAAGGAAATGTTCAAGTTTTTATTTTCTTGCAGACCTAAAACAATTCAGTTTTTAAATTTTCACGTACATTTCTTCTTTGGAACTGCTTCTTTTTTTAAAGTATTTTTAAATTTTGGTTTTCACAAGAAGGCCATGGAAATGAAAGAAACGTCAGTGCAGCTCACCCAGACAGAACATCTTGTGGACATCAGGGTACCTTATCCCCTTTGTACAGCATACCCCTTCCCTGTTTATTCCTTAAAATGACTTATTTACATAAGCCCTGCATTTATCTGAGCCCTCATATCTGCCCTTAAAGAAGTATCTGTCAGGGATTAAAATATCATGACATGCTCTCCAGTCTCTTCCACCAAGACAACATGGTGGACATCAATGGGTTTGTGTCACTGAAAAAACACGGAAGTCAGTGCAGAACCAGGCATAGTCAAAGAAATAACCTTCCAAGCAAAAGGTAAATAAACTACCCCAAAGATGTAAAAGGAGAAAGACAATCTGAAGAATATGCTCAAGAACTAAAGGGACAGCCTGGAGAGAGCACTGGACCAGCGTCAGCCAGCGGAGCTCTTATTCACAGTTTTCTTAATAAAATAAGCATCAGCAAAACACTGACACTCTTTTATGGAGAGACTGTCAGTTTCTGATTGAGAAAAAACAAGATACAAAATGACAATGATGATTTAACATCATACCTGATTTTTTTTTCTGTGTGATGCAGAGTAGAAGTTGCATGACTTGCTAGAGCAGTTTGTACCCACATTGAAAAGATTTCTTATGGATGATGTAGTTATAAGCACAGTAGGCTGTTTCAAAGATTTAAAAAATGCTTTAACCTGAAATTTGGCCATTCAAATTATTCACCCTTAAGCAGAGCTGGGAAAAAAAAAAAAAAAAAAAAAAAAAAAAAAAAAAAGAAATTTAAATTCAATATATGCCCTTAAAGGACAGATATTTCACAAAATTGTACAATTTATCAATACTACTTAACACAGACTCAACAAACTCCTGGTTTATTTCTTCACTGTCACCACTGTGTTTGAAGATAAGTTTTCTGAAAGGAAAATCAGAGATAATGGGTGAGGTGGACATGTTGGCGTTTCTTAGGGTAATCCAGGATGCATGAAGCTGCGTTCTCTTTCCGGGCCGTGGGAAACTGCAAGTCACCAGATCACAAAAGCTGTAAATACTGGGGGAAGGGAGGATGAGGATGTAAGTAGGGGGGAATGAGTGTAGACTGGATGACTGACAGAGATCTCCTG
>KL256282.1:44301-75008 GCA_000699545.1 Podiceps cristatus
CCCTGCAAGTCCTTTGCTCTGCTAAATAATAATCACATAAATAAATAATCACATTCTGTGATTATTTTAATAAATATCTCTTTCCTGATAACTCTTATGGAAGACTGTTCCAGAAGTTCATTCACCAGATGCTTCACAGCCTTTGGCTGATGTTCAGTTTATGCATAGCAATTTTTAACCATTTATTTCTGTGCCAATTGTATCTGTTTCTGGAAATAGCTTTTTTCCTGCCTTGGTGTTTTCCTCTGTCACATAATTAGAGGCAATAATATGCCCTTTTGGCTTTTGCTTTGCCAAGTTAAATAAGCCAAGCTGTTTTCTTCCCTTCTTTCAAGGCAGTCCGTTTGCTCTTATCTTCCTCCTCCTCCTCTGGGCTCTCTCCTGGTTTGATTTCATCCTTCCCACGTAGGAGCAACTAGAACCTTATGAAGTATTGCTCACGGTCTGTCCTTTTGCTTTTCCAATAGCTATATCAACACTGATGGCTTCAAGTCACCCAATGACCAATATCTTCAGATTTTTAGGGAAAAAAAAATCAGTTAAAAAAAATATATCATTATGTTATTTATCCCTAAATTAAAGACTCTTAAATTGCATCTAGTTCATACTATTCCAGTTATCAAGATTCATCACTCCCTTTGCTGTATTCCAAGCTTCCTGTGTTGCTCCTAATTTTGAGCATTCACAAATTTCCATTAGTACAGTACTACTTTTTCTGCCAGGTTGCCAAGGTAACTAATGATTAAGTCAGTATTGACGAAGACTGGACTGAATACTAGCGCCGTAAAGACGTCGATTGTCATTGCCTTCCTGCCTGATGCTTCTCCTTTCAGCACAAACATTGGCCACCTTTTCCTTCAGCTCCATGCTCACGTCACACTTTTTCAACTAATCCCCGTTTTGCCAGTTTAACTGATAATTTCCATTACAGCAGCCTATCAGATACTTCACTGAGGTCAGATGGATTTTATATATCTATATCTATCTATATATCTGTATTTATAAATTACCTTTCTCCTAAGTTTAAATAAAACTTCTAAAGATATCCAGTCAGTTTGACAAAAGACTGCTTTCAGGAAAGCAGTTGCATTTTCAGTCCATCAACTAACACCCCTGAATACTTTTTAATTTAGTCTTTCTTTCAAAATTTCTTCTAATATTCTAAATCTTACTGTCCAGTTTACTGTAGACCTCAAATCCTGGCTCTCTAATTTTCCCCTTTTCATCACAGAAACATTTTCTACATGAAAAACTGTGCCGCATGAGTTTCAACATATGTCAAAAAAAACCCAAAAAATATTATCAAAATAAGTATGAAAGGCACGAGAGGTGATTATGCCTAATGATGTTAACTGGGGAACTAAAATTAGAAGGCACTTCTAGCTGACAAATAGCAAGTGGGTAAAATGTTGACTTATTGATAATTTTCTGAGGAATTTTGAATTAATTAAAGAACAACAAAATCAGCAGTAAGAGCTATAGTTAAGCTGTTGAATTTATTCAATAGCTACTCTGTTTACATAGGATTCAGTGGGCAATGCATGATGACCTCAATAAAAAGAGACATGAAGAATTCATGAGTTCTCGAACTTTACTGATAAGGGGAGTAGGAAAGTAGACTAGACAGGAAACAAAGAGAGATCCGTATATGTCTTATGACATCTCTATGTATTTACTAAGATAAAAAGAAGCTCCATAAAATCCATTCTTCAAATAGCTCGAGCAAGTTGTGCCATCCACACCCCTGAAACCTGGATGATAAATTTATATCTGAGACATAGTGCTGGAGAAACCATAGCTTCATGAAGTGGCAGCCTAGAAATTCAGAGCATCCATTTAACTTTGTGTAATCTTATTCAATAAACAAGATGTACTCATTATTCTCACACTCTCCTTGGGTGAGATGCTGGCAAATATTCAGTGACAGCTTTGTGACAACATGAGCCAGAAGGTACACTTGAAATCCTAAACAGTTTCTATGCTGCAGAAACATAGGGTACAGTTCCAAGCACCATTTATCAGAGCTTGACAGAAAGTAAAGATAAGCTATCCATTTACATCAAAACATAGGAAGTACTGATTTCTCTTAGTAAAAATAAGTCTAGCTTACGACTAATCACAGTGATGGAATAGCAGAGTAACATAATGTAACATAAGATATATAATGTAATACAATGCAATATACACAAAACAAAAGCAGTGGAAAATAAAGTTTTGCTCTCAGAAATGGTTTAAGAAGCAGAGATCTGAATCCCTTGATAGAGGAGAAATTACAACTGGTACCAAGAGACATCTTTGCTTTTTCTCCCTTTCCTTCCTCCCAAAATAGTTCTTTAAACAGTTGACATTTCTCCTGAAAAGTATTAACCATATCTCTAGACAGATGGTGTGATTCCAACTGCCACTAATATTAATGAAGGCTATTGGCTCCTTTCCCTAAGGAATTTTAATTGATGAAAAATTATAAGTTCCATCATCTAATAGAGGCTTCTTTCTCTGAAATGTGCCTGCTCCTTTGACATATGTTTTCTCCTTAGGAATATTTCTTACTTTCCAAATAAAATACTAGTCCCAGAACCAATATGTAAAAGTCACTCTTTTAGTGTTACATGCAATTGTCTTTTATCCATGAACTAGCATAACAGTTTCCAAAATCCAAAGGGTGACACTACCAATACGTAACTTCAACGTATAGAAAAATTCTATGAAGCGGTGATTCCCTGCTGATGTGTTTTCCAGTGTACCAATTCTTGTAATTTCATCATACTTTTTACAGTATATGGTGCTTTGCTTAAAATAACAACTATCTGGTGTCAGGAAATTGCATGAGAACCTCAGCTTCCATTAAAAAATAGACTTCTGGGCCTCGTGGCTGCGGAGAAATGTTCGGTAACATCCTGTGTGCCATAAAGTCTCAGAAATCAGGGGGCAGAGAAACAGAACAAAACAAACACTTTGTTTTACCCAGTTCTGTGATTCTGTGAGCGTGGGTGAGCATATTTGAATGTGCCAGTATGGATAAAAAACATTTTAAAAATACCTGAGTTACTTTATTTATTTGTAGTAGACTTATGACTGGAAATAAGTACCTTTCCAAATGTATTTAATAGTTCATTCAAATAATACAATATATTGAAAGCTTTTCAACTGATTTAAAAAAAAAAAAAAAAAAAAGTGTATTGAAGAGATGCATGTTTGATGGAAAACTGGACAAACAAGCAGGTACAAGGAAAGGAAACAGCAAATTTGAGATCAACAAGAAGAGGCAAAGCACCACATGGCATCGTACCACTTTTGCCCATGAACAAGGATGTCTCAGAGATGTATTGAGTGAAAATGACTCATATACATCTCTGCTGGGGTAAGGATGCCCAACGAGAGTACTTCACACAGGAGCACCCATAATTCTGTCCGTAATTTCCCACCAGAAGAGGAGGTTGTGACCCCAGGTTATGGGAATAAGAGAAGACCCAAAAGAGGGTCTAGACAACACATGCAGCACCAGTCATGGAGTTGGCCCTGAAGGCAAGGAGCAAATAGAAAATAAAGTCTATGTGTACATTATCGAGCAAATTTAACTAGTTGCAGCACTTTGAACCTGCCTGCAATTCATAATCAGATAATCATCCAGATCCTTCCCAATAACTCAATATAGCTCCATTGACAACTTCACAGTTGCTTTATACCAACTGACATTTTGGGTTGGCCGGCACATTAAAATTATTTTTTATTTATTGTTCCATAATATACCACCCAGGGTTTTAAACAGTTACAAAAGAAACCCCAACTTCTGTGCCCACTGCAGTGTTCTCAGGGTTCATGTGGCAAGAAGCATTTGTCGTTGTGGAGAAGCTGTGAACTGTAGTGGAAAATGCATTCTTAATTCAAAACTGACACTTCTGAGCCTTCTGTGTTATCAGTTATCATCTTGCTGATAATTCATATAATTTGTGACTGTAACAGCACAAGAGACCAATATCAGAAATTATAAATCTGCCTTCATTTTGCTTAAGTCCTTCATTGCTCTTCTTTGTACGTCCACAGCCACAGCAGCCTGCATTACTGGCACTGCAGTCAAGCAGGCAGATGCCATGTGCAAGCCTGACACTCAGATTCCTGTAGAAGCGGGGAAACCTCTCTCCGGCCTGCTTCTTTTGTGGCCACTGGGAAATCCAGTTCTGTTCTCCCAAGATCCCTAATGCAATCTCTTTCGTGCTATTTTTTGGAGCGCTTGAAGGCCTAAGTGACTGAAGAACGGCTGTCCCACCAGGGAAGTTCACACGAATCAGAACACCTACAGAAATCTGACACGTGGACCAGCACTACCAAGCATTTATAGCCTGACACATGGTATTGCATGGTAGAAGTAAGAGTGCCCTGGGTTCAACAGGTCCTCGGGGAAACAAGTATTCTACACCAGATGGCCACAAACAATGCAATGCAATTGTAAGAGGTCAATATTGCTTCCAGAACATCTAGGAATTATTTTATTTGATAGGAGATTTGCTTTCCCTCTGGAGAAGGACAGAGGTGAAAAACATGGGAGAACTGGATTCTCCCAAGTTGCCAAGTTTCCAGCATCCTAGGAAAAGTGAATTTCCTTAGCCACACAACTCTGGATTCACATTAGCACATGTCTAGAATTCACTTAGGACATCAGTGGCGTTGTGAGCATGGGGTTTGAAGACCTGTGGTTTAATATTTAAATAAATGATTAAACATTCATGACCTTCCTTCAGCTGACAAACCCATCTTGGATCGCACAGGTAACAGATTTATAGCCTCTCTGAGACTGTGCTCTCTGACTGCTGCATGAGGATAATACTTCGCACTTCGGTGGTATATTTCATTTTGCGATCTCAAAGCACTCTGAAAGCGCACTATAATTAGTTAAGCCTTGCCACACACCTCTGCGGGGGGTACTGTGCTATTATGTCCATTTAATGGATGTTAAAAATGAAGTATGTTGATGTTAACTCCCACTGTCAAACAGAACAGGCGCGGCTGCAGCATGCTATAGACACAACCACCCCAACAGGGGACATTTACTACAGGCATTACCACCTCCAACATTCTATAATCTCCAGCATAACATGAAACCAGAGTAATTGCCAGAATTTCAGGCCGCGCCTGCTGTCCTGTTGGTGTGGATGGAAAGCTTTTGTGTAACAGAGCCGGCGGTGCAAGGTTCAGCTCCTGCAGCGGGTGGGTAAAGGCTCTATTTTGTGCACTTCGCGGCACAGGGAGCCCAGCTTGCTGGAGGCCACTTACCTTCCTGAACAGCGCGGCGTGCAGCAGGAGTGGATATTGTGCCAGCAGCATTTTTTTCTCAGGTAATCTACTTTATTCCCTGTCTAACATGTTTCAGAAGTTTCCTGTAAATGCTCTGGCCTGAGGCAAACCTCTAGACGCTGCTAACGACATCCAGCGAGGAGGAAGCCTTGCTGTTTCTGCAGGTCACGGCTCGGACACACTGCACGCGGGCAAGCACCTTGTGAAGCCAAGCGCTGTTCAGCTGAACAGGCATAACATGAAACACCGAGGACCTCAGGATATCCCATGGAAAGGGCCAGAAGCAATGACAGCAAGTTTATGGCAGGTACGAAAACATGCAAAAGACACCTAGCAGTCCAGGGTGTTATAAAATTAATTGAATTGTTCGTTACCCTGAATAAGGTCAAGGAAGAAAACATAGCTACACTGGTCAGAGAGCTGAGGACACAGACCAGAAGATGCCAAAAATGTCGCCGAGATCTCAGTGACATTTGCTGGGACTGAAAGGAAGGAAGGCTGAGGATGAACAGATGGTAAAGGAGAAATGAATGACTTTGTTCATTAAAAAAAAACAAGAATGATGTGTTTCGGGGCTTGCTGCAATCATAGAATCATAGAATGTTTTGGGTTGGAAGGGACCGCTAGCGGTCCTCTAGTCCAACCCCCCTGCAGAGAGCAGAGACACCATCACCTAGACCAGGTTGCTCAGAGCCCCGTCCAACCTGGGCTTGAATGTTTCCAGGGATGGGGCCTCCACCACCTCTCTGGGCAACCCCTTCCAGTGCTTCACCACCCTCAGCGTAAAGAATTTATTCTTTACATGTAATCTAAACTTCCCCTGTTTCAGCTTGAAACCATCACCCCTTGTCCTGTCCCCGCTGTCCCCACTGAACAGATTCTCCCCCTCTTTCCTACAGGCCCCTTTAAGCACTGACAGGCTGCAATCAGGTCTCCCCGCAGCCTTCTCTTCCCTTCTCCAGGCTGAACACCCCCAGCTCTCCCAGCCTGTCCCACAGCAGAGCTGCTCCAGCCCTCGGGTCATTCTTGTAGCCTCCCCTGGCCCTGCTCCAGCAGCTCCGTGTCTCTCCCGCTCCCCGGGCCCTGCTCCAGCAGCGCCGTGTCTCTCCCGTGCTGAGGCCCCAGAGCAGGAGGCAGCACTGCAGGGGGGTCTCACCAGAGCAGAGTACGGGGGCAGAATCCCCTCCCTCAACCTGCTGGCCACGCTGCTCTTGATGCAGCCCAGGGTACGGTTGGCCTTCAATTAGTACCCTTTCAGTCTAAATGAATTGCTCATTGCAGTAATAAATTCAGGAACTGCTGCTTTCAGTCTGCCCTTTTCACAGGCAAGAGACACAGAGATGGCATGAGCCCAGGGCAAAACCTGAAATAAGACCTTTTACATATTAGTGTGTATCATAGAGTAACAAGCCTGGATTTCTCTAATCACCCCCTCCTTTCATCCTCCCTACACCACATACTGCCAGAATATCCTCCCTAGTATGTCAGATGCTTTGCAAGTTCCAGAAAATACACCTTCTTGGTGAGAAAGGGTCCTGAGAGGGTTCTGAAATGGGACTATTTCTTATGGAGTTTCCCAGGCTAATAAGGACATGATAAGGAATGATCTCTTTTCTCATTCATAAGGAATGATCTCTTTTCCCACCAAACCTCTCCATATTCTCCTGACACCCTGGATTTTTTATCAAAACTTCTTAAAAGGTATTATGAAGCTTATTAAAAATACAATGAAGGACAAACTACAACAGTGAATATAGACTAAAGCTTCACCCCAGCTGCTTTTGTCAGTGTTGCATCGTTGCCTTTCCACCACTTGCATTATCAGTGATTCTTTTCTGTGGTGCAGACTCTGAAAGAGCTTTGTTCGACTCTTTTTATATTAATATGATGGGGGGGGAGGTGTGAATCCAGGAGCTATATAACAGCCTTTTTCTTCTCTTCTTAAATTATTTAATTTCTGAAAGCAAAACACCCATGTAGCAATCAGACAAGAACTCAGCAATCCATTAAATACCATTAGTCCTTCATCTTCCAAGCCAGTGCTGAATCACAGCGTCTGAGAGCGAAGACAGAAACAAGCAGGTCCTCTCACTGCCTAGCACAGGATTATTCCCTAGACAGCACCTTGCAGCGCTTTTTTTCAGTCTAACCTTGGTTGTATAATGTAGAAAGGCTTTCACAACTTCTTTGAGACAATTACTGTATCATTAGAAAAACACCTCCTCTAGGAATTTTTCTTGATCAACGTCCTAAATAAGGTTCAGTAGTTCTGTGACATCATTTCTGATTTTGTATTTTCATACAATCCTCCCAGTAGCCATCACTGTTTCTCATCACAGCTTTTTATTTGATAAAAGGTTGATTAAAAAAATTGTCTGCTTCCATGATCCTTCCCTGTTTACTTACTTAATTTAAAAAGTGAGTGGTAATGCACTAATTCTCCAAGTTCAGTAATGAAAAATTGGACGAAAATATTGAAATGGAAAAAGCAAACATTAATATACAAGCAAAACATGACAGACTTTGTCATGTTCTATTAGTGCTTTACATGCTGACATCTGAGCCTATTAGTCTTTGTTTTCACTAATCAGATGTGAAAATTGCTCGAAATGATTGCGAGGACATATCTTATTAGGGCAATCAAATGCTAGAATTCTATGATATTAATGTAACATGATAGAAAATGCTTTGTACCATAGATCGTTGTTAATACATTACGATGGGTCGCGTAGATAAAGTCTGTATTGTTTTCACATACTTTGCTGAACTATTTTTACTCCTTTTTTACAAGAGGAATGGAAGGTGACAAAAGAACAAGACTACAGAGGTTGCTGAATGCCTTGTACGCCCCTGAATGCCTTTTCTTGTGATTTTTATGAATAGCAATGGTATTCCTTGGTCAAAATCCCACAAAATTCAGTGGGAGCTCTTCTGCAATTGTTTTATTTTCTTCAGTTCAGGACGCTGAATCAGTCCCTTGATTATTTGCTCTTTTATTAGGAAATGATGGTTGGAAAAAATAAAGGTATAACTTGCTTTTTTTTTTCTCTTAACTTTTTAGACAACAATCCACCTAATTCCTGCCAGAGAATATGGGCGAGAGTTGCTCAGAATTTCAGATAAATCGTAGCTGCTCATGCTTAAGGCAAGTAATGGAAGTTACTTGACTGTGCTTACACTTCACAGCTAGAAGTTTCTTGGTAGCCTGCAGCTCTTTCTCATAAGTTCTTACGAGCTCTGAGGTGACCACCAGGGCCACTGATCAGAAAGCTGAATCCTTTCCTTTTCTTCTCTAAAACCTTATCTCAAACATTTCAGATAATGTAGGTTTTGTAATTTAGAGATTTCTAAAGGACTGTGTCTCCACCAGTCCAGTGCCCCAGCAGCTGCGATGTCCCACAGCTAGTAGAGACATCTTCAGCTGCTTCCTGAAGGAAAAAGCCCTTCATCCAGCTGGGGGAAAAAAACAAAAACAAAAACAAAAACAAAAACAAAACAAAACAAACAAACAAACAAAAAAAAAAAAACACAAACAAAAAAAACCTCTCCAAAGCCAACTGCAACCTCAGAAAGAGAAGGGGATTTTGATCCACAGCACAGGTTGAATCCTTGCAGGGTTCCCAGGCTTTTATCATCATAACTAGGCATTCCCGAAGAAGAAAAAGCCATACGTGAAAACTTCCAGGGATGTTTTCCACCATATTCAGGCTGCTGGAGACTAGAGGATGGGAGCTGAGTCCTTACAAATCAAACGATAGTTTGGCGGTGTAGGACGGGGCTACACCTGCCCTCATCACCTGAGCTTCTGCTGGCATTAAAGACATCAAAAGACCATGGGTTCAGGGTGAGCAGATTTACTCTGGTTCCTTGACATTGGAAGATCATCCTAAACAGGGAAAGGAGGCACATCCCAAAGGACTGACAGTAGCATTGAATTAAGCGACAAAAAAAAATAATAATAAAAAAAAAATCCTTTACTGCTGGGAGATGTTTTGACTCCCAGGCAAGTGATGGGGTTTTTAACATTTTTAAGGGCTGAACCCAGGGTGAAACAGTGCACAGAAAAGGTTCATTTAGTGCCCTAATATCCCTAAAGGTTAGTGTGACTTAGGCATTTGTCTGCCATTGCACTTTAAAATTTCTTTATTTTTGCACGGTTTTTCCCCCCATTCAAAACAACTTTTACTGCCATGCAAAGCTAGGTAAGAAACTCCTGCATCGAATAATGCTATTTGTGTATTTGGTAATGCAGCTTTAAAAGCCCACGTAAAGTCAGGTCCATTCCTGTTAATTTATTCCCGTTTCACTGCTTCCAGACCCTATCTCCCCTAAGTACATCATCAGAACCATGAATGCACACAACCACAAACCTTGAACAGTTAAGGACAAAACATTGCATTTCAGAATGCTAGAAATAATTGAATTTTTTTAAGTGTTATTTATTCCTTGTATTTTCTCAATCTCTCCTCTCTATTTTACACCTATTTTAAAACCCTGGAAGATTTTTTGAAAATATTATATTCCAATTGGCAACACTAAGTTCTAATGTTTATCTTAATGTAACATTTCATACCCTGAAAAAATCTTTTTATTCCAAGATGATATTATCTATGCTTTACAAAACGATTACGAAGATTGCTTGGAGGGCTTGGCTTAGGAAATCTAGCCTTGACACACATTACTTTTATGGAAAAATAAATTTATCTCAATTGGCTCTTAATGTCATCTGAAGAAGAGAACTATTTAAAATTAGCTGCAAGACACAGAAATAATCTTAGCTGAAACAGAATATATTTCATAAAGACATGAAGTGGCTAAACTGGCTTTTGGGTAGCGCAAGTATTTTAACACATCTTATTTCTACCTGGAATATATTTCAGACAGGCTTTAGAGAAAGCCTATGAATTCTTCTCATACATTCAGTATCGTGACCTAATATTCTCAAAATGTTTGCAGAAAAGAAAGATCTATTGTGCCAATGACTTTTGTGGGGCTCTTTGGAGAGCTTTACGCTATCAATGTAACAAATTAACTGAAATAACAGCTGTGCTAATTACAGTCAAGTTTAAAAAGCTGAGACTTGTGTTTAGGTTTTCAAACTGCCAGTGGACTCAGCTAATTACCACATGCTGTCATGGCGAGAGCAGCCAGGTCATGTTGTCAAGACCCTTGTTGTCCAACGGCAAAGAAAATAATGGGAGGAAAATACTCAGTACCTGAAGTAAAGGCTGTGGGCAGCAGATGCCAAGTCCAGCCCCTTCCTCTCCTGAGCAGCAGCCTCATACCAGAAGCAGGAGAGTGTATTCAGATAATTAAGCCACAGGCATTTGGAGACTCTCTCTCTTTGGATTAATTTTTAAGCAGTTTTCAAAGCGGCTCCCTCTTGGAATGAAGGATTTTACAACTTGTTTGCGTGAGACGTTTTTAATCTTACTCAGTTCACTCCATTGAAATTAAAGAATAAGAACATCTCTTTCTAACGAGAGCAAGGCCCCTGCAATGTCACTGTTGGTGATGACAGGGACCCCTCCTGTTTGGAAGCACTCTACGAATTTCCATCCCCATCAACCTGACCCTCCTCTTCCTCGTGGTGTGGTAAAGCTGGGTGAAAGAAGTGGTGCATGTGAAGCTATCCCAAAGTAAGAGTTCCTTCAGATTAAAAACAAGTTCTAGTGAACACACCAAAGTCAAGGATGTGCATGGGAAACAACTGAGATTAGTGGTTGGCCTAACAAAAAGACACAAAGACACCATCAAATCAGCGGGCAACAACATGACTCAAACACATTTTTCTTTGCCTTTTTTTTTTTTCTCTGATTGCGGAGAATTTACTATGTATTTCCTGAGGGTTGCCTGGCTTTTTGGTTTCCTGAAAGGAAAATAAAATTTGTCATCAGCACAATCCATTTCCTTGAAATTCCACACCCAGGAAAGACAGATAGACATGCTCCACCTTCGTTTTGACACGTTGGCTATGGCATGCACGAATCACAAGCTTTAAGTTTCCACAATCACATGCTTCATTCTCAGCCACACAGATAGTAGAGCAAGCTCGAAATAAAACCACTTTGTTCGACCCAGGAGCTCAAACATATCCCCTATAAATCAGGATTGGTTGTATGGTTCCTTGCACACATCCCCCAGTTTCTCTCTGCAAAAGGCATTGACCATCCATACCACTTTCTTGCCTTTTGCATCTGAAGAGTTATGCTGCTCCAGGGTGCGAAGGAGGGGGAAGAGAAGGAAAAATTTATGGGTTATGAATATTGACAGAGAAGATATTCTTTGTTTATTGAAGTCTTGTTTACATAAAAGCTCCTCATGGGCTACCCCCTAAGTCTAGAGGTCCAAAACCAGTGTCAGTGAGCTGTCTGGGTATTTTTTGCCACGTATGACGCTGCTATTCTGCCGACAATAGGGACCCATTAACGTTTGGCCCTTCGAGTTAGTGCAGCCCAAGCCTCAGTGGCAGGACGTCTGCCCAATATGTAAAATAATGGAATGAATGGATTCCTTGGAAACAACGATAACAAGAACTATCTGAGCTAACTGTGACAGCATGTGGTAATTTTCCAGCCTGCTGACCCTGTAAAGTGAGCTGGAGCACAAAGCTCAGGCTGTGGGGCAGGTTGGTCTGAAAGGCTGCAAACAAGTGCAGAATATCTGATGATGTCATACACACAATTTGACAGACGGGACAGGGTTTTTGTTTGCTTTGTTTTGTTTTGCTTTGTTTTAAACTTGAACTTACCTGTTTCTATTTTTCCAACGTCTTTACACATTATGGATATAACATGGAAAGCCACAGCTGCTTAAAAGCAAGTATCAGCAGCATTGTATTCTGTTAGGTTTAACTTTATCACCTGGTGAAAAATGGTATTTCTTGTGCAGTGAATGCTCTGGGATTGGCAGGAGAAAGTTGCTATAGAATGATGCATTATCTCTGTATTCAGCCCTGGGACTGTGTTTTGAACCTATCATCTCCCCCCTGAATCCTGAGACGCACTTTGAATAGCATGAAGAAGTATTGCTATCGCCTTGGTCTAGTCATTACTTCAGAGAAACAGACAATCAGAGATATCTAAATGGGTCACTAATTCAGGTTTGTTGCCTGGGAATAAAATGGGTTAAACCAAGTTTGTTTGAGTATTATGAAATTGGTGTATGTGTTTGCAGGAGTATGCAACTCTAAATATGCTTTAAGCACTGTAAATGCACTTAGGTATAAACATATGTTAACACAGTTGCATACCTCCAAGAGTATGTTTGAAAGTTTACATACATGCGGGCTGGAAAGAGATGCTAGAGCATAATTAGTTGTGAATCACCATCCATATGGCTCCTTACAACTTTATAGCTGAATGAACATTAAAGGACAATTCTAATTCTGTGTTTGCAGTTGAAATGATAATACAGGTATAGAACAGACTTCTGAAATGTTTACCACCTCTAAAAGTGGATTAGACTTTTTATATCCCCCAAGGGAAAGATGCTACACAGAAATTTTGAACATATTCCATCTTTCTCTCTCCCTTCCAGTGTGATTTATCTGTTTGACTGTGAGCTCGCTGAGGGAGTGCCCGAAGCACTGTGAAATAATGACAATATGAAGAAAACAGAGGTACGCAAGTGAAAAAGAAACAGACATTGATTACGGTGGAATGTTATCTAAGCTTGGCACAGTTAGCTAAAGTTAAGATACACACAGGCAATATTTTCCCATGACTAAGCACAGCCTGAGTCAACAAACCAGAAGGGCAACTTTTGAGGACCACGTTTCCCTAGTTGCTTTCAGTGTCATTTTTCAAGCGGAGAAACTGTTGGGAGGGATAATTTTTATCACAGCTTGAAATTATCATTGTCAATGATGTGTACTATGTCTCCGCCTTTTCAGCAGCCAAGGATTCAGTCCCTATTATACTAAACACTGTACAAACACACAGTAGCAGGCAGTCTCTGACCCAATGAGCTTTCTGTGGAATAGGCAAATTCAATACAGAGACAGGCAGAACGTCTCTATAAACCCTTTACATCCTTCACATCCGCAGTATGATAGGAGACGCCATGATTCTTTAGAACAGGGAAAAAAAGAGTTTGGACATCTCCTACATAACTTGAGTTGCAGGTTGATTGTATCACTAAGAAATTACTTACTGACTCCATTTTATTCTGTTCTATTAGAAATGTAAGGAGCGTGTTTGCAACGTTGAAACTTGCAACTTGTAGTGATCAGAGAGGAGACCGGGGTGAAATACATGGGTTGTCTCTAACGCCTGATCTTAAACTGTTAAAAATATTTCCAAATCTCGGCAAGCTTTGCCTTATTATTACTCCTTGCTTTACAGAAAGGAAGTTTCCAAGTTCTGTGAGGTTTATAGCCTTTTGTTTAATACCTAAAAGCAGGACTTTTCCACCCAGGAGGGATGTCTGCAGATCAGGAACTAGCAAAATTCTGACACAGAGAATTTTCTTTTCAGACTTCTTAAATTCCATTTTTTTGACTATTGAGTACCTTGGAGGAGAGCACCCTGCGTCAAAGCTTCAGCAGCCTCAATGGTTTTGATGCAGGTGTCAGGATCCATGAATGCCTTCATCCCAGAGGCTTCCAGAAAGGCCTGAAACAAAATAAAAGAGCATGATTCATTAACAGAAATTCATCTTTTTCAGGTGAAGAACTCCTGCAGCTATTGCCAATGAAAAAGAGTCAACAAAATGTAACTATGGGAACTGATGATAAAGCTTTACAGGCTGGGTTACTGCTCTGGGAGTATGACAGTGACCTCAGCCTGCACACTGTTCTGATGAGCAGAAAATAGTGCATCTTGACCTACCAGACGTGAAACATGTCATCACGAAATCATTTGCAGTGGAGCAGAAAATGACTCATCAAATCGCAGTTGATAACTTTTTAATTAAAAAAAAAAAAAAAATTTCTAATGGCTACATTTTCGAGCAAGTAAATGCATCAAGAGCTTAATTTTTAATTGGAGTAATGAATTGTCTGCATTATTATTATGAATTATGCCATACTAAGTAATTTTTAATGTTAATAATTACATAAAATATAACAGAGGGTATAATTAAATACTGTAAATTATAACTATTTTATTATGACAAACAAATAAAGAGTTATTGGTTTTAAACAAACTATGAAGAATAAAGATAAATTTCAATGATTTTAGCATGTTATAGATCCATCTTTACTTTGAGGAAGGCACCCTGGTCCTCGCTTAGATATAGGAAACGTTAGTCTAAACTGATTGTCTAAACTGATTTAATATAACAAGTCATCATTTTTCTCCAGAAGAAAAGTATTAATTCCTGCAGACTCTCTAATTCTCCTGACTACATATGTATACGTTACTATAGAGTAAGTCTGCAGCACTGTTCCATTTTTTTTATACACACCTACATTCCTTCCATTTTATATGCACATAAGCAAGTGTTTGCCCATGTTTACGTCTCAAAAATGGCCCTTCCTTAATTTCTGTGCTATGTGGCAGCGGTGGGGTCCTTGCTAGTCTGTCACTTTAACATTAGCATCTTCCATCCTCACTTTGCAGCACAGAAAGCAACTTTTTAGGAGTTCTGTAGATTCCCCTTCTCCACCTGCAACTTCTTCACATCCTTGATTTTAAGGACCACAAGTGCAAACCATAGACCATATCTTGTTTCCTTGTCAAAACTTCCTCCAGCAGGAAATCACTGAGGGGTGAGATGCAGAGATGGAGATACTGAGAGAGTTTAAGACATAAACAACCTCTTTCCTTCATAAATGCCTGAAGACTTCTATACATTTTCTTCTATACATACTTCTATCCAGAAATAGTAATAGAAAATAAAGAAAAATGTCGATGTCGCCAGCGACGCTACCACCTACAGCAGAGGAATGGCTTCCCCATCCTGCTTGTACCTACAGAGACCAGATCTGTCTCAGTGCAAAGTGTAGAAGACACTTGTCCATCTCACATCCCTGGCAGTTTGGAAACTTGAAGAAGTGGGCTTGAGTATTAAAACATGAGAACAATAAAGTATAGCAGTACCAACCCAGGCAAAGATCTGACGTTAAACACACATTTTAGGTCAATGCCACTGCAGAATTTTAATCAGAAAGAAATGCACCATCATTTTACACTTGTGACACTATATTAATATGAAATTTAAAATAACATCATTCATTTCTGTATATCCTAAGAATCTCAAGGGGTTTTCTCTTCTTTATTTTTTTCCGATTAAGCAACACGGAACAACCATGACAGCAAATTACTGCTATGCCCATTTGACGAGAGTTTTTGAGGAAGGAGCATGAAGTGACATGGAAGAAGCACAGGAAAAGAGGTGCAGAGGGATCCTGTCTTCTTCCTGTGCTGCAGTAACCCGTTCTGCCCATGGCCAGGCTCTGTATTATCATTTTCCAGAGCATTATTCTGGAGCTTGCATGATATTACCTGCCTACACAGCAATGTACATGTGTGGACTCAGGAAACAATTTCATCCTCCTGCAGTCATAATGCCATGATTCTGATCCTGCCAGCCACTGTGGCGGAGAGCCAGGTTTGAATCCAAGTCATTGCATATGGGATTTGGTTGCAAAGAAAAATTTGAATTTGAGATCTCTTACTGGAAGGATATACAGCATATTAATTATTAGGAGACTCATGCTTACATAGCAATACAGCTATGTTTTTAATGTAGAGTTATCAAAACCCAAGCTGAAATGATTACCTAATTTTCAGTCTATAAAGAAGAAGAAAAAGGATATATGGCCTTGTTTATGGACGAAATTGGTTTTAAATCAATTAAACTGGTGAAAACCCCTATGTGAACACATTTAAATTGGTTTACATCTGGCTTGTATTAATTTAACTTCATTCAGTTTTCACCAAATCAATGCAAATGTGTAATTAGCTTAATGGCTCTTGCTCTTCCAGAACAATAGTCTTTCATTCTCGACAACAGGGAGCTGTTTTCATTGCCTGCAGATTCCAAAGGAGGCATCAAGCCACTTTTATACAATCTCTTTCACTATTTCACTTTTCTTTCCTCTAGCTATGTAAGGGCTGATTCCATGCATTAAGTAGCCGAAAGTGACAGGCCATGAGGGCAGGTGCAAGGTAACCCAGAGAAAGCTTTTCTGCATTTTTATGGGCTAATATAAAAGAATGCTCAGAGATAAATACAGAGCAGGTCACTTATGCCAACTTCTGAGTATTTTGGGGGTGTTAATTTCTCCAGCAAATCTCTAACATTCGCCACTTGTCAAACAATCCCGTGTTGCCTTTTCCCAGGCATTCATTCCCTTCATTAATTGCTGTTGGGCTTAGCTATTTTTTTTTTCTGCCAATTAAAGTAAGCATTTCTTGCTTCAGAAGAAAGTTGTGGTTTTGTCTAGGCTGATAACAACCACTTCTCCTTTGAGATCCTGCCAGCAGAGCTGTGAGATGGTCGCTTTGTTGTCTTGTATTTCTTCCCCCTAAGTGTTGACATTTAGGAACATGTTTTTGCAAGGACAAATCCTGAAAAACACTGTAGGCTTGATGGAAATTTCCAAGTGCCATCAGTGCCTGCTGAAGACAATAATGGTGGGCCGAGTTGGCAGCATCACGGGGTGCTCTGCACATCCCAGGGTCCAGCCTTGGACTTTATCAGATGTTGTTAAAAAGAACAGACATCTTTCATGTAAAAGTAACAGATTATACATAATAACTCCCTGCTCTGAATTTCCCTGCATGTTTGTTTTCTGTACCACACTGTTCTTTAGGAAATGTGTTTCAGGACATTTTTTATGTAATGGATTGGATATCACGAGAAAGGGGCTGAAACCAGAGAGTTCATCCCTAGGCCTTGGGAACATCACAAACTTGAAAAACCAACAAACCAGTTTTCAGCTTTACCAAATGCACTCATTATGTGAAATCCTTTTCCATACATCATCTTAAAGTTATTTTCAATGGCGATTCAATATAAACCTACTTTTCCAACCAGGCATATCTGTGGTATGAAACACCAAAGAAAACCATGAAAGCTGCTTTTGTTAATTCACTCTGGAAATATAAATAACTGGGCTAGTAGTCAGTTGCCTTTGACATGAGAGAAGTGCTGGAGAAATTAAGATGCCAAAGGATAGTCTGAAATACTCAGTAAATTACATACTGCAAGCACTGATGGAAACCACTCATCCATTGTTTGAAATGACTGGCAAATGAGTTAGCATTATGTGGCAAATATTGGGCTTGCCCATTGTGGCTATAAGTTTCTGCAAATTAATGCATCTTTCGGCATTGCTTTGATTGTTGTAACCAGGAAAGTTCCAAAACAAAATCTTATTTCCACGACAGAAAAAAACAATTAAGATT
Source organism: Podiceps cristatus (assembly GCA_000699545.1). Taxonomy (NCBI): domain Eukaryota; kingdom Metazoa; phylum Chordata; class Aves; order Podicipediformes; family Podicipedidae; genus Podiceps; species Podiceps cristatus. The sequence goes on from KL256282.1 coordinate 61,950, forward strand.
CAATTGGAAGTAGATACTGTGGCAGGAAAACATTGAGCAATGTGTGATAGCACTTCTCTTAAGTGATTTGATTATCTAACCTTCCTCAAAAATGTAGTTCCTGTATTTAATATCCTCTGCTTGGAGACCTATTAGATAACATGCCATAACATACCTAAAAAGAAAAAAAAAAAAAAAAAAAAAAGAAAAGAGAGAGAGAGATGAATAACCAAAGTAAACTTCAGGCAATTGATGATGAGTAAGATTGATTCAGAATTCCTCTAAATTCAAAGACTCGCATACATAAGTATGCTAATACATCTAATGTAACACATTTAGTTGTCTATATATTGGGTTTTTTTAAATACGTTTGTATGTATATACATAAACAAGTAATTGCGCATGAGAATATATTCCAGTCTTAATCCAAATGGGAAGTGAGAAGTTCTGTTACGAACAGTGTCTTGAGACCATGGCTGGTTATCTCCAGTTCTCCTTTTCAGAAGCGGAACATGCCAGGTGGCACAGGTGTTTGATACCACTGTATCACGCTGCCGCATGCCGGGCAATTTTCTAACTCTCATTTCTTGCCCCAGAGTTGCACAGGCATTGTCTTTCCCACAAAGGTAACACCTAGAAAATACAGTAAATAAATTATTAACTCACATATCAAATTCGTACATAAAACATAGCACATGCCAATGTGCTAACCAATAGGTCTCTCAAGATTTTTTGTGCATATCGTTTAAGAAACACAAATGAAGCATGTTCATTGGCTAGTTCTATTTCTGTTTAACTTTCTATTACATAGAGGAAATGCAGATATACAGAATAACTTATCCTGTTACCAAGGAAAGGCAGACCAAAGACATTGATTATATTCTCTAAAACTACCTTTCTTTTTGCAATTTATTTCTCAAATTATTCATTAAAGACGTCAGTCTTCAGGATGGCCTATAGAAATTAACACAGATCTGTTAAAATTAACTAGGGGGGGAAAAAAAAAAAAAAAAAAAAAAAAAAAAAGAGAGAGAAAGTTTTGATCCGGGCAGGACGCTGCTCTTGTTCTCATAATAAGAATTTTCTAACATGTATTTTTGTCAACAGCAAGATTTACAGTGGCCCACATTTGCCATTCTGAGTTGAAGATCCAATAGAGAAATATGATATGAAGAGGATGTGAGTGCTTGACAACCTTTCTGTATGTTCTTTGTAAGCTCAGCACTGGTTTATCTTTCGCAGAATTGCATGATTATTTTCTGATATGTCTTACAACACTGATGCCAGCAGAGGATAATGTGACCAGAGTGACAGCACTTTGAAATTTTGACCATGCCAGATTAAAAGCTACAGTAATTCAAACTTTCTCTCTCCTCTTTTATGATCAAACTTAAACTGTGTAACACTTATGCCTTCTTGTTGATTGAGTAAAAAGTGACATCTCCTCATTCAAAGAGAAAATGGCAAAAATAGACGGGAAAAAAACACTCGTTTTGTAGGTATGAAAACCATTTTACTGGAACCCTCAGCCTTCAGAGAAGGTATAATCATCACAGATGGCCCACTTAAGGCTATTAATGTATAAAGTCTTGCCTGCTGTGCATTACAAGGCTATAATTTTCATCTTGGGGTTCCTATGACTAAACAGCTCAACTCAGCTCTTTCAGTTTATGACATCAGAGAAATCCTCAGTGAAATTATAACCTTGGGAATACCCTACAGATGCTTTTATTTCTACTTACCAACTCAAACTACTTACATATCACTGCAGAGCAAGGTAACAGGAAGCAATAAAACACTGTAATATTTATTTAATACATGAGAATCATAGTTCACATTAATATCAATAGCTTACAAGAATGTGGTGTTACCTTTTGTGTGGTTTATTTTCAGACAGTTAAGCTCTTTCAGTAGGATAAAATTCATGGCCCTGGTGACTGAGAACACTGGTTTGGGCAACCTCTGCACCGAGCCAACCCCTCAGTAATTTTCTGTTGTGCCACAGCTACTGCAAGGTAAGAAGTATTCCGCGCTTAGGCCGATCTTCCCCAACGGCACTCATACTGCTTCTTGCCTGTCAGACACAGGCCTTACCTCCAGCACGGGACTTTTGGTAGACCCTTTGACAACGCACACCTCCTCCATCACCCCGATGCCTTCACTGTGCTTGGAGTAGTGAGATGCTGAGTTGATGCCAACATCAACTGAAGACCCTCTTGATGGGCCAGCTATGGCCACCTTCTGCGTCTGTTTAATTTCTGGCCCTGTCTGGACGATAGAATCAAGCACAGAATCATAGGCTCATAGCATCATAGAATCATTTGGCTTGGAAAAGACCCTTAAAATCATTGATTCCAACTGTAATCCTCTCCTTGCTTCCCAATTGTGCCAGCCCAATGTGTGCCACAGACTTTCCCTCTTCCGTGCAGATTCACTGCTTGAAGGGGCAGAGTGGAGCTGCTACTCATTACCCATCCTGGTCCTGTCTCTTTCCTCTCTGCTACAAGACCCGGATCCCAGCTGAGACCATCTCGAAGAGGAATTACAGAATCAGAACTGTTTAGGTTGGAAAGGACCTTTACGATCATCGAATCCAAGAACATGAGGCAAACTGCAACTTCTACCTACAGAAATTGCAATTCTGTCTTCTGTGGCTTTGAATCACTTAGGAACCAATACAGATTTTCACAAACCCAGGAATCATCCACATTTTCATAAACCTGATACTCACTAAGTACTTTTGAAAAAGAATTTTTCAGTAGGTATGTGGGTGATCTGCAACTTGTTTTTTTCTAACTACTTGACATTTATTCATCTGATTATGTGACCAGTTACTTTGGTCGTATGAGGAAGATACCACTCCTCAGTTGGATGTTGAGCATCTTTAAAGCAGAAAAAATGTTATCATAGCTAACCACCTCACAGCACACACATTCTCTGCAAGGCACCTTCTGGATAATGCTGCAGTTGATGACCAAAATTCCCAACAATTCCTGCATGTGTAATGTTGTGTGCAGCAGTGCGGGGGTATAAAGAACAGCATGAGGCCTACAAAACAGGAAAACTCACTTTCACAGAAATCTAACTGCAGTTACATCTCCCAAGAAAACCCAACATCTAGGTAAGAGAGGTTTAAAGAATAAACTTGTAAACTTGCAGATGCTTCCCTGAATCACATCACCACATCTTCAGAGGCTTGCTTGTCACCTGTTATTAGCATTTGACTTATTTTTCTTTCACCTTATCTCTGCTTTTATTCCACTGTCCTTTTTCAAGTTATGGGAATCAGGCCTTTGGTGTTATTAAAACAAATTAAAACTGTTTTTCTTCCACAACAGTGCTTTATTTTTCCTTTACTAGTTTCCTTTTATCTCATCAGGTTTGCAGAGAGAGAGAGAGAGAGAGAGATCTCAGGATTTTGTAACACTAGTGAGTGCACCAAGGGGTCTTGTCAGTGTTTCCATTATCATTCATAAATCATGATTTTCAAGGTTAATATTTCAACAGTTGTAAACCTCCTCTTACTGGGTTTGAATCTATTCTTTTCCTTCTAAAATTGGATTTAATCCATTAAATCTCTTGTTTGTTTTTTGAATGATAAAACATGTATCAGTAGGCCACCTCCTCAGGAAGCACTTGTCTGGAATAGCCTCAGCAACTTCACTGGCGAAGAGAGGAAAGAGCTAGGAGATTACTATTAAAACATTAGTCTTGATGGTGATGATAGTCAAAACTGGGCTCATGAACAGAAGCAGAAAAACGTTAACTCTACACATGACAGCCTGTCCTCCTCAATAATAGTTTTTCTTATTTTAGAATCCATGATGAAGGTCCTTTCCTTTGCCTCACCTGGATTCAAGTCTCATGTCACTTATGTCAGGCTGCCTGTGTTCTTCGCTGGCCTCCTGCCTCTCCCATACTTCTCACCTTCCCCACTCAGCCAACTCTGACTATTCTCCAAAGCCTGAACACCAATGCTTCTGGAACCTGCAGCTTAAAAATATCACCGAAAACCCAAGTAGTGTCCCTTTACTAGCGGGACTAGCACTCCATTTCAAATGCTAGTGTGCAGGACATATTCAATGGCTTTTTTACAACTCTTGGGTTTTTTTTCTTTTTCTTTCTTTAGCTATTTTCTGCCAGAATCACAATCCTGCAGTGCTCCTGCCAGCCTCCAGCAGGCAGCATGCTTTCTGCAGTGCAAGAAGCACACAAGTTCTACATGGGATGGAGAAACAGTGTCTCTAAATATTAAACCATTTAAGGACCTACCACTTCAGTGCTCAGTCAAGACTGTTTCTTTCATGACATTTCATCATGAAGAATTTGCAATTATTTTCTCCAGTCGTTCTGCTCCTCTTTCTCTTCGCTGTAGGAAGATGTGGAGTAGGAATCCCCACCATCCCTCATCAATGCATCTCAAGAGACATTTTATGACCCTTATATAACACTTTACATGACTGTTTAATTTCCTATTTAAAACAAATTAACTGTTGCATGCCTTAATCAGGACACAAAGGATCCCAGATCTTGTCTGGAAGTATGTGGAGGTTACTGAGAGGTTGTCCAGATTGATGGCTGTGCTGAGTGTATGACCTTAGAATGAACTTGGGCTAAACTTTGGTCTTTGTGCACTTGACAGTCTGTATTTGGAAAGCATCAATTATCTACATTCAACATATTAAATGCAAGACATGCTTTCCACAGACTTGGACCTTCTTGGTTTTAACAGAAGCCAAAAGCTTTATCAACATTATTTATAACAGTTATATCAATTATTCCACATCTGTTTCGATCTGCTACAGTGTGCATTTATGTCATTAAAAAGAACATGCCAATTGGCTCATGCTTTCTCACCATTTCCTCTTCTAGATTGTGTATCCTCATCATCATCACTGTGGCAAGGGTGATGAGCAATAATTGTGCCTTGGATGGTAAATTTCCATGACAATTTTGCAAGACTGCTTTACGCTTAAGTTCTATTTAAATTCCAGCTCTCTCCAGAGCCAAGAACTCTTTAGTGTATTTTTATTTGGGTTTTGTACATCTATTGTAGACATATGTGTGTGCACATACATGCACATCAGAGATAGAGAACAGAAGAGAAGGAAAGATTTTCAGATCATGGGGGACACGCTTTCACAGAAAGCACTCAGGCACACAACAAATGATACCACAAGACAGCAGAGAATTATTGCCATGAAAAGGCAATACAGAGATCAGAGTGAACACTTGCTATGATCAGGACAATTGCTTTTACTAAAAAGCACCTTAAAAAACCCCACATTATTATTTATTAAAGATTATGATATCACAATGGCTAGTTCATCTTAACTTGTCCAAAGAACCAAAAAAAAAAACCAAAAAAAAAAAACCCACACCTCATCAGCAATTTTCTATCTGAATATGTTTTCAAAAAGGCCTAGCTTCCCAAACATACCAGAATCTCCCCTCTGTCATCAATATGCCACTTGTCCACCAAAGCAGCTTTTACTGAAAAAGGAGCAGGGCTACCAAATCTGGTTCTTGGAAAGCAAAAGACCTGGAAGTGGTGATTTAGCTTCTGCTGTTATTTTTTTAACAACACACTTTTTTTACATTATTTATTTCTTTGCCATAGAAATAATTAACCGTTTTTTCCCCAACCTATTCCTAAGTCAAGCAAACAGTTCCCACTTTGCCTGTTTGTGTAAGACTATTAATAGTCTTAAGTAGACTATTAATATTAGTCTACCTAAGAACCTAGTGTGAAGAAAAAGGCAAGAACTATCCTAATCCTCAGGACTAACCATCATCATTTATGTACCTTGCATAGATATGTACTACACAAATGTGTATAGTTGTACATACACTAAGGACTTAAAAATCAGTTTTCATTCTGTTTCCATGACTAGAAAGTGCAATAGCAAAACAGCAAAGCTCGCTTTACTTTGAGAAATGAGGCTAGCTAAAACTATTTTAGAAAAGGAGCCCAATTAAAAACAAGGAAATATTTAAAATATCTCTGCAGCCATAATTCTACTTTCATGGGTTTAAAGTGAATCTTTACAAAATATACTCCAGCCCAAAAATGTTTCACCAATTATTCAGAAAAATCGTGGGTATAGTGGTACTAATAGAGCTATAAATATTTGTAGAGGAAAGATCTGTATGAGCATAACCAACTTAACCACTCTCAGCCTTTCTTTCACCAACAAATTTCTCAAGCTTACCCAAAATCTGGGTTACCACAGTTAAGCTCCAAATCTCCGGGAATATTAGATCAGGACTCAAGACCAGATTTCTGAATGCTTCCATGTGCCAATTGAACATGAAGATAACAAAAGCTCATCTCCCAAATGGAGGACCTTACCATCAGATTGTCTTCTTGATCACAGAAGCCATACTTACCCTGACAAACTGTTCCAAAACCCATTTATTTTACCCATCCAGTCTTAGGCATGATCCAACTACCCAGTTTCATTTCCTGGAGTTCATTTCTCTGTCTCATCTGACTATTTTTCAATGTACATCTCTAATGAGCTACTTTCTCCCCATCTCCCTATACTAAGCAAAATCCAAATTTTATTCGCTTTAAAACTGTCTCTGCACAAGTGGCTCCATGATCAAGCTGTCACTCCTTCTCATTACATTCACATGTAAATTTGCTGGAGGTGACCAGAAAATTGGAGGTGGTTACCCTCATTAACTCCCCAGAGTGTCTTATGGACGTACAATGTGTTCTCTCATACATGCATGTTGCCACCTATCTCTACAAATGCAAAGAAAAAAGTCATCTAAATCAGGTAAGAAGGAATCATATGGAAATGTAGTTAAAAACCACTCTGGACTAATTGCTCAAGAAAGCCTGAGATGCTCAAGAAAGGTGGCAGAATATTATATCCAGGGAGGAATTTTTTTCCCTGCTTTTAATAACAATAATAGTTGGTATTAGTATAGCCTGGCACCTGCCAGCTAGTAACAAAAAGCACTTGCAATGTACGTTTCCAACTGGAAGCATATAGTGAGGAAACACAACAGCTTGCCCGAAAGAAAGAGAGTAAAGATTAAGAGCTGTGTGGCACAACATGGAGAGATTACCTGAAGCCTGAGCTCTGCTCATATCGGGTTAGCTGGAAAGTGTTCATACGGGGTTTTTTTGTAAACAAAGAAGACAAAGCGTTTTTGTGGCACAGCAACACACTATGAAACACGCTGAGGGTCGCATCAGGTAATGCAGAGCTCTGTACAGGCTAAATCTGAGGGAACTGGGGGTGTTCAGCCTGGAGAAAAGGAGGCTGATCACTCTCTACAACTACCTGAAAGGGGGTGGGAGCGAGGTGGGGGTCTGTCTCTTCTCCCAAGTAACAGGCGACAGGACAAGAGGAAATGGCCTCAAGTTGCACCAAGGAGGGTTTAGGTTGGGTATCAGGAAACATTTCTTCACGGAAAGTGTTGTCTGAAAAGCAGATCCATTGCCCAGTGTGCGATATGCCAATAATCACACCCTCAGTAGAGAACGTCGATTGTTTTTTTCCAGCTTTGTGCAAGCCTGGGTGCTTGGTGGTTTTCCACAAAGCAAGCACACCTTGGCTAGCACACAGTGGATGTTTATACACTGTCACAAACCATTGTCAGTATTTTTACAGTTATGCACAATTATTTTTTTCTCTCATTGGTCAGTACATTCCTAGTCTCTTAATTAAAGGTGCAGAACACAATTCACTACACATCCTCTATGGGGAAGGAGGTTCTGTGAGTAGGGGGCAACTACAGACTAGGGGCATGATTATTTTTATTATGTTGATTAGCTAAGTTCACACAAGAGTTCTCACCTCTGAAAGTCTAAACTAATTACAGGTTCAACCTCATAAGACCATAACAAGGATGTACCATCCTTGAACCCCCTTGATTTAGCTCTCTTGTCTCGATTTTTTGTCTCCGCCGCTCCAAGGTATTTTGAATGCTGTTCCTTGTTAGTTCCATGGTATCTGAAGTTCTGTCCTTTGTTAGTAAAGTGTTTCTTGATAGCTAGTACACCTTATTTATGAAAGGGGGACAGTGAGTTAAAGCATCTCATTTACAAAAGCTTAAAAATAAGAACAGAGATATCAAGTCTAAAAACACATTGTTCATGCAACTAAAGGGCTGTCAGGCCCTGGCACAGGCTGCCCAGGGCAGTGGTGCAGTTACCGTCCCTGGGGGGGACTGAAAAGACGGGTAGATGAGGTGCTTGGGGACTGAAAAGACGGATAGATGAGGTGCTTGGGGACATGGGTTGGTGGTGGCTTGGCAGGGGTGGGGGAACGGTTGGACTCCATGATCTTAAAGGTCTCTTCCAACCTAAACAATTATTTAAGTCTATGATTCTAATTTACAACAAAAATCCATTCAAAGCTGGCTCAGGTGTGTCTACTTGATAGACAGACATACAGCATATATAAATGTGAACACGGACAACACCGCAGTACTTTCAGGTTAGTCTTCTAAACCCTAGAAGCTTAAAGAGTTGCACACCTGAACTCCACGAAATAATAGTAATAGTTCAGTATTAACTACCAGATTAATTATCTTCCTATTAATAACAGACAGTTATTAACAGTGCCTGTCGAAGACCACTGTCTATAGCATCCCAAAGAGATGAAACGCAAAACCAGAAGCTGGCACTGGACAGAACAACTCAGCCCAACCCTTGCAACTAGGCAGCCTCCTCTGCATTTAGAATGAGGGCATCTGGGTTACGCAGCAAGTACCAGGTCTTCCTGCGCTAAGTGCATGACGATATTCCACTTCGTCATTTCATTTCACAGCATTTTTTCAAAATGAAGTACATGTCCAGCCCTACAGTCTTCAGTAAACACCAGTTTAGAGTTGCCTGTTTTTCTTACACACTGGCCACTGTACCATGATGCTAGCTCATGATTTTCTGCAAGGCACACTTTCTCTGCTTAGAAAAATTATGGCTGCAATGGCATTAGCAAGATATAGTTGTAGTTCAGTGGCAGAAATATATCAAGTTCATAGCAGCAGAACTGTGGATGGCTCATCATTCACAGAAAACCCACATCGTACAAACTTCAAGTGTTTTGATAGCCACGGGATTTCTTCTGAACTGTAACTGCCTCCTCAGTTCTGATGCAAACAGGTTATGCTGCTCTGAAGCTGTTTCCACTTTTCCCAGTCCTCAAAATGAGAGACATCCCCTCAAAAAGTCAGAATCCAACTTCTAGTGTTTCTCAGACACAGATGAACACAGAGCTACAGCGCTCTAAAGCTCATCTTCAGGGAAATCCCCTATTGTAAACAAATGAGGAAGCAAAAGATTTTGTATTCCCACCACATGTGACATTAGCTCTTCCATCAGTTGCTCCTCCATTGATTAGTTAAACAGACTGATGAATGTCAAGTAACCATCAACACTTGTGATATTTTTTCAGAGTAAATGACATACATGTGTGATTGCTTTGCTTTAGCTACACGGTCTTTGAGGAATTTAATTTATCTCCTCTGAAAACATGGATATCTGTGATAAGGGGTGTCTCATGCTCTTTACCATCTCAAGTGTACTATTCAGGTAGCCCCACTTAACTTTATACCTGAATTTTAGAGTCATTTCAGTTCAGTAGTCCACCGTCACCTCTGAACTGTAGCTCTTTTTCCTTCTCACAAGATATTTCCCTTAAAAATTCCTCTACTTCTCTATTTGTAGCTGCTCTTCTAAATCTTTCTGTACTAAAACTGTAAACTACTGTTAGAAACATTTATTTCCATCTCACTGCTTCTGGCCAGGTAAGTATTCAAATGACATCCAACTCAACATATAATGGTCTTTGAGACTTTTTAATCATTAATAATAGCTGAATTTTGCTTGTACTTCTTTTTAAATTCTTTTGGTGGAGCAGCAAGTTTCTCTCTGAGTAGATCTATGAAGTTTGCTCTCACAGTCTGCTTAAAAAAGGAGCATTCCCATGAGCACTCTGAGTCTGTAAGACTCCTGCTTGAATTTCTCCTCAGAAAGTCACCCTATCTTCCTAGTGAACAAGTCCCTGTATAAGCTCTCTACCCCCTCTCAGATCAAAGGTAAGCACATGTGCAGTTTAATGTGATTTTAACTTTTCACATCCTGTAAGTCTGCTGGTTTGTGCAAGCTGGAGAGGGGATTCTCCTCTGAAGATACTCGAGCCTTCTTTTTTTTCAAACCAAAATGAGCAATATTACAAAGGCATGCAGTTTTCAACCCTTGGGGTGTATGAGACTTAACTCGTCTTTTTCCAGCTTCTTTTTAAAGTATCAACTCCCTCTCAGGGCCCTCTAGCCACTAGATAAGAAACATTGCAGACAGGGGCCAGTGATGAAACATAATCCGATTGCAAGAATGATTTGGCAGAGTAGCAACAATACCGTGTAAAAGCTTCAAATGGGTATTTGCTTTAAATAGCGCAAGATACTTTTTACATGCTAATGAAAAAGTAAATGTCTCTGAGAGGGAAGAACATGTTTGAGGTATAAAAAATAAATGAGAAAAATCTTCACCCTGGGTAACACAAAAATCCACTGCACTGTAAGCGTATTCACTGTTCATTTCCTAGCAAACCTGGGCGGGGGGAGAGGGAGGGCTGATTTCACAGTCCACTCAAATATGCTATAATTACGATAAAGTCCTGCTCACACTCTATCTAGAAAGTCCTTTTTTTCCTACCCCCGTAAAAGAACAATCTCAGTTATTAAGCCACTGGCATGAAGGCAACCTATTATTTTAGCACTAGGACCTTGACTCGCAGGCACTCAAGATCTGGAATTTAGTAGTATGATTGCTCAGAGCTGTCACGGGGTTGTAATGTTTTCACCTTCCTGCTCCAAGTGAGCCAATGCGCGGTGCTGCACCCCTTTGAATTAACACTACCGCTGGTCTCTTGCCGACTGGAAAGTGCTTGAGTGTAAGACTCGTTCATGGGCAGTAAATTATTGAGTCTGAGAAGATTTGAAAGGTACTCCCTAATTAGGGTCTGATCTAGGGTCAAACCTACTGGTTTGAGCCAACATGTTCTCACACGGGTTTCAAAAGACCTCCCAGATCGGGCTGCAAGTTTGTGGGCATTGCATTCTCCCAGAGAATTTAAAAATAATATTGTTTTGCCTCACTATCTCCCCTTTTGAGCTTTAAATCATCTTTATAGAATCAAAAAATCATTTAGGTTGGAAAAGACCTTTAAGATCATCGAGTCCAACGCTAACCCAGCACTGCCAAGGCCACCACTCACCCACGTCCCCCAGCACCACATCCACAGTCTTTTAATTCCCCCCAGGACGGTGACTCCCCCTGCCCTGGGCAGCCTGTGCCAGGGCCTGGCAGCCCTTTGGGGGAAGAAATGGTTCCCGATACCCAACCGAAACCTGCCCTGGCGCCACTCCAGGCCGTTCCCTCTCGTCTGGTTGCCTGTTACTTGGGAAGCTTTATAGAAGTTTCTCACTTGACCAAGGCTGAGGTAATCCACTACATTAATAGCTAAACGCTACGTCACATTGGACTCCTTCCTAAGCCCGAAGACCGGACCTTGCAGGTAGGTCATTATGTTATCTAAAAATGATTGCCTAAAGAACGAACTAGAAATTTGCTACTAGCAGGATACCAGCTGCTTCTGGAAAGTAGATATCCCACCTCTTGAACGGAGAGGGTAGCTATCATCCATATTTTAGATACGTACGGCAATTTCATCACACAGTCTGCTGTTTATTCTTCATGGCGTTAAGCTTCTATTTAATTAAATGATGTCCGCAATTTTAGTAGGACATTTTCTCAATGCCAAAAAAAAACAAAAAAATATATAAAGTGGTTTATTTAAAAAAAAAATAATAATTTGTCTACTGTATAGTTACAAATATAAGAAGGGCAGGGTAGAAAGATTAGGCATTCAGATCTGAGAAGGAGGTTATGGCGACTGCATCAGGATAATTGTCACTCTTAAAAAATCATTGAATTAGACTACAGTGATGGACTAGACACAGAGTCATTACATAAATGATGATTAAAAATGCTTGCCTTTTATTTGCCAAGAGGGCTCATGGATTGGTCCATACTGACTGTCAGGATCATGAAGGCTGTCTTTCCTGATAACATAAATCAAAGAATATCCCTGTATGTTTTCTACATCCAGATGAGAAATTTACAGCTGAAATGAAAGCTGGCTGTTGGAAAGAATTCCACTTTTCACCTTGAGACCTAAAGAAAAGTACTCCTCCTGAGGCATCTCACTTGCTTTTTTCTTCTTAGCATCATTACTGTGGTTTCCTTTCTTATTACACTGAAGTTCTAAAAACAGCCCTGCAACCAGCTTTACTGTTAAGCCTTGAGAATATATAAACATAAAATATGTAATCTTTGATTTGAGCTAGAATATTGTGTTGCTGTGCTTTGAAATCATGACTATATTACAAAACTGAGTTCTAATGGAAAAATGGCTTTTCAAAGCTGCCTTTGAAAACACACCGAATAATCCTCTAAGTTGTGAGTGTTTCACTACCTGAATATTCAGGATAACAGCAAGAAACATCGTTTTACCTTATTTTCCACCTTATTCTTTGGAGTAACATTCAGTGGCGAGAAAACATACCTTGTTTTACAGTAAAACCTGTACAAGCACCTTCTGTTTTTCAAACCACTTCCCACTTGAAACAACCACTCCAAAAAAGTATCTTTTTTTTGGTCCTGAAGAGGGTACTTGAAAGAGCCCTTGGACCTATGGATTATTTCTTACTAAACGATATACAGAGAAGACCCTTAAGGCCATTTGATAAAAACTGATGCTTGTTTTCCCTCCTTATTCCTCTCTCTCTCATCCTCAACTTAAATAAAATGTAAGAAAGTCCGAATGTTGCTCCTCTGGTGTCTCCTGGAGGGCTCTGCTGTCTGCAAACATGTCAACACGTAACTCAAAGGGCAGAGAGAGGTTAATTTTAACGACCATCTTTACACCTATGTGTTTCTAAGACACATCAAACAAATGTTAACAAAAAATGAAATTTAAAAAAAAAAAGTTTTATATGGAGTAGTTGTACTGGCTTTACAAGGCCAGGTTTGGTGCCGGGGCCTGTCGGGGCGGC
>JMFS01007540.1:0-26654 GCA_000699545.1 Podiceps cristatus
AAAGACCCTTAAGATCATCCAGTCCAACCGTAAGATCCTGATACATCGTTTTCTTAACAAATATATTGTTCCCATATATTCTACAAAACTGCTTTGTTTAGTTGTCTGCAATGACGTGTCTCACACCATGAAAACTTCTCCAGAAGCAAGAAAATTCTGTTTTACTCTAGTTCCAGAGGGTTCCTGCACTTTCTGTTTTAAATTCTATAGGTCATCTATTACAAGGATATGTTATGAAATACCATGGCATTTATTCTCTGAACTTTAAGCATGGGCCTGCCTCAAAAAATGGCTGAGAATACAGTTGTTAAACTCTTCAGCATCTTAACAAGTAAGTGTACACTTCATCAGAAAAGCAGGATGTTAATTCATTAAAAATATGCAAAAATCTCTTTTACAGCATTATATCTTTCCTCTGTCAACACAATGTATGTGCTAGGATCGTTATGCTCATCCAGAAACTGCAAATTAGCAGAGCACATGTACAGATCTTAGACCACACAGCAGTGATGGCAATGACAATACTAGTGGGTTCCAGCTGTTCTAATAATCATCTCCCTGCCCATTACGATACCGTTTCCGATCACAGCAGTGAACTGAAAACAGCAGCTCCTACTTCCTAAACTCCCCTTTCTCGTCCCAGACAGCACTTCATGGAACTAGCAAGCTGAAAAATTCACTCCACACATCACAGCTTCAGTGACTGATCTAACCCTGGTTTCTTCACTTACACCCCTGCAACTTGGATTGCTTCTCTCCACGACAGTGTGCCTAGCATTACATACATACTGCATTGCCACAGGTGATTTTTTTTTCCTGATCCCATCACAACAGGAAACTGGATGTTTTCAAACCTTAAATTTTTCTGGACCTTGACCTAAATTTTTAAACTGTCAGCTATTTAGATACAATTTACGCTCTCTCAAATAAAGTTACATCATGCTGGATTTCCTTTCAACATGACAGAGAGGTAGACATAATGCTTTTCTTTGCAAATTCAGAACAGAATTTTCTTTCTGTTCAATCATCTTCAAATTTACACACTGAATTCCTTTCTAAACAGCTGCGGAAGGCTTGCTGCTATGAGCCGGCAACAGCAAAGCCCGCCCCCATCTCAAGTGGGAAGCTAGGCTGCAAACTATCAAAATGCCAAAGGCACAAAATAGCACGCTTGTCCCAATTTCTTCATGTTATTTTGGTATACTTAAAAAAACCCCAACAACACATAACTCATTAATTATAACCTTTCAAAAGTGTTTTCCTTTCCCCCAAACTGTAGAACTGCAGCCAGAGTTCTAATAAAACTATTTTTAGCTTTTGTCATACAGAGAACATCATGAAGAGTCTCATCTTTCTATTAAGGCAAATGTATTTAAGCAGTCAGTGCAGTAAACTTTAAAATATGCTAATCACTGTTTCTTTGGACTCCCGTCTCTAATGTCTTTGCTGATGCACACGTTACAGACAAGCTAAGTAAAGGGAACACCATCATTTAAAGTGTCAATAGGTATTCACAACTCTGTAAAGTGACAGCCATATGTATATTTTATTGCCACATTTATATATTTCATACATTTCCATATTGAACATCCTTTTAATACATAATGTTCTTGTTTTCTGGTGACTGAACTGAATTGCCACAGTATATTATAAACGGAAATGCTTTTGATAATCACATGCACTGTTTTTCTTTTTAAAGTGATTCAGTGCTGATGAAAGGGGCCAGACTGACAGCCTTGCAGACTGGAGTTCCTTGTCAATCCACAAAGAAAACAAGGCACTGTCAGTAGCTGGGCCAGCTTCCCTCTATAGTACACCGTCATTTAAGTCCGTAAGAGAAAAAGAAATAAAATGAACATACATATGACATCTCTAAGTCACAGTCTGACTCTGCCTGCTCAAATCCTTGGCCTTGCTTCTTATTGTTACTAGCAGAGAAAGTAATCAAAGAAAGCAATGCATTTCTGCGATTGGACTGCTGCCCGTGAGCTGCTTCCTAGCACACATTTAAATCCAGCAGCACACCACACATCACTCTTAAACCAGCACATGTATCTTCAGTTTGTAGTTAAAAGACTACATGAATTTTATCTAATAAAGCACTGAGGTAAAGTTCCTGGGTCTTATTTGGCTTCAGCACTCCTTTTCTGAAAGCACAGGTTCTCATCTACTGGGTGTCCCATCAGGAATGCTAGATATTTTCTTCAGCGGGTTGCTCTGATAAGGACAAGCCTACCCAAGATAGATGTATGTAACTCTCAATTTTGCCACTATTATTTATGAAAATGAATATATAATTTATTAGCAATGTGGCCAAAATATCGGAAAATATTATTTTGGATTTTACTTATCTACCATACAGTGTACACCAGCAAGTGTCACATCCGAAAGACAAGGCCCAGACACTTGTCTAAACCACCTATTAACTCCTAATCTGTAAAACTGAACTAGAAATTCAAGAACAAAGGCCCTTTTTTAATGACACACAAATAAGTCAGCAATTAGAGGAGAATATGCTAGCACAGAAATTAATAAACAAATAAAACCACGGGATTTAAAAATACCGAAAGTAGCTCAGCCAGAATACTTAAAACAGAGCTACACGGCTTAGTCATACGGCTACATGAACACAACAGAGTGATGTGGCCAGAAAGAGGAGCGTTTCACGGGGCGATGACAGCAGAGAGTCTAACAGCTTCCGCAGACACCCGCCTGCCTTTTGCAAGCAAAATCCTGCCTGCCCACAGGGAACTAGTGAACTGGTAGTAAAGAGATAATGGATCATCTCCTCCTTAATAGATAGCCAGTTATACAGCTGTTTTCTTGTCTCAGTAAAATTTCATAAATGATATTAGCCTTTGATTTTTGTAAAAGATCAAATCCCATTGAAAGGAATCTTCTAGTCGTCTTTGGAAGCACTGGCTGTGTCTAGAATTGCATTTTATCTTCTGTTAATGGAAATGATACAGCTGGTGGAGTATATTTCAAGTGTTTGCATTCATTTTTTCTTCAGTTGAAGATGCTTATGCCATTTTTTTTCCTGGATTTTCAACTATTAGAAATGATCTGCAAATCTTCATGGCAACTATACAAAACATGCCATCCACTGCTAAAGAAGGAACCAGGAAGTTTCAAAATATGTTCACGAGTGGTCTTAATATAGTGTGTTTTGCTTTGAATCATATGCTGTTCCTTTATGACTACATTTCACATTTTATGAATTCTAAAAGCCCACACAGAGAAAGAGTTAAATCATATTTGTTTTGCTGTAATGAATAGTCTCAATTACGTCTCTGAGACCATGCACTCAAGCCAAGATACTTTTGGCTCTATATGAGCATATTTTTAAAATGTGTTGCTAATTATTTATATAGCTCATTATCTCCTTGCTATGCTGTGCACGACTCATTTCGCCCGTCTACCCACTGCCTCTCAGGTAACGATGAACTAATGGTTTGAATGTATCTGAAACGATTACTTTTTTTAAGGAGGAAAAAAAATTAACCCATGCAGCAACTTTGGAGGAACATTTAGTGAAATCCAAAAATGAGATCTCACCACCAGTAGATTTGAGAAGCAAGGCACTTATATTGCTACTTTCCTCCAAATACAGAAAATCACCTATCAAGGTTTCTTCAAGAGCAATGCAGGTGCCTTATAGACAGCTGTGTGCATAAGGAAAGAGAGAACATCCCAAGTGATGATTACTTCAAAACTGTTTGTTTTAACCACTGTAGTTAATTTCTGGCCCTCCAAAATAAAATAAGCCATACCAAGGCCCCAGATAGGACGTACCAAGGCCCCAGTACTGGTACGTATCCCCCAGGAAAAGAAAAAGTGGCCATGTCTTCACACAGAATAGGTACTGTTAGAATGTATTTACACAGGTTAGCTACACTTTGAGGTTACATACAATTTGAGCGCCCTGTTCTGCAAAATCTTATGCTTATTGAAGTACATTGTGAGCTGTCTGCAACATCAGTGGAATCACTTGTGGCAATTATTTACAGTGGTAAATAGCTGAAATACTGCACACACCTCATTGTATAACTGCACACTGACAGTGTGCACTGAATGTTTTCAAGCGTTCAAAGACACTCAGAACTTCATACACCCAATCTTAATTAGAAACAGAACCGGAATGGCTTCTTTGGAGAGCAGAATCACATCTGCTGCTTCAAATCAGAGATGCAAACCATTTTTAAACCATTTAAACAGACAAGCAGAAGTTTCAATGGCTTTAGTAAACTGGTCTTTTTCAGCTCCCAAATTCATTCTATTCTCATCATGCTGAGAAAGTTACTTGCACTATTTCCCGATATAAAGGTAACGTTCCACTTCGCAGGAATGTTTGCTGAAGGACAACGCTGAGGACTACAGTACTTTCAATTCTAACTTCAGGTTAATTTACCGTAAGAATTAAAAATCCTGGGCCTGTACTTTGTAGTTACTTTTGATCTAAACACAAACATTCTGCTTGACTTACCTTGTCAGTTTTAAACTCTTCATGGAAGGACTACATTTTTTTTTTTTAACCAACATTTGTCAGTAAAGCATCTTTGCAGTTGGAATCTGTACTAAGATCCCCAAACACAGATGCAAATACAGACTCTGTGCATATAAAATATGCACGAGTGCTAAGCACAGGTTAAGACAGGAATTTGTAAACTTCAACACACACTAATATGCTCCAGTTCACACATGAAAGAGGACAGCCCAGAAATACAGTTTTATGTATCTTTTTGACATTCAATACACTTTTTGCCAATACAAATTTTATCTCTAATGGGCTCATCATAGGCTCTAACATCCATATGCAGAAAGGGATTTCATTTAAAGTACCCATCTCCTAGCTGTGCTGCCTTTACAAAGTGCTATACACTTTGTACAACATTTATATAAACTGGATTTTTGATCCAACACTTCTGGTGTTTTTTAGCCAGTGAAAAGCAAGTCTGGTAGCTCCGAGTAGCCTTCTTGCTGCAGATCTAATTGCTAGTACTTCTCCGGGAAACAGAGTGAAAAGTTTGGTCAAATAATGGTCTGGTCTACATTTATGTGCTGTTAGAGAACAATTTGATTATTCATACAGATAAGGCTGTATCCTCCTTACATTACTTAAATTACTAGCCTTGCTGACTTCAGTGGTAATGCTGGTAATCAGAATTTGGCCTATGTTATGTGAAAAACAAACAAACAAACCAACCCAAACAAACACCAACACTAGCAAAAAGACTTGCAGGTATTTCACAATGAGGGTGCTGAGGCACTGGCACAGGTTGCCCAGAGAGGTGGTAGAAGCCCCATCCCCGGGAACTTTCCAGGCCAGGCTGGACGGGGCTCTGAGTGACCTGATCTAGTTGGAGATGTCCCTGCTCACTGCAGGGGGGCTGGACTAGATGGGTTTGAAAGGTTCTTTCCAACTATTCTGTGATTCTATGATTTAGAAATGGAATACAGACTCATCTGCCTTTAGGTCATCAAATGTAACAGAACAGAGATTGTTTTGCCACTCATTTGAGTACTGACTGCAATCTTTGACCAGACGAAGGCTGCTAAAGGGTCTCTTAGAAATGCATTAAAGGAATCAGTCTAGTTCAGTTCAAGAATTAGAAGACAACTAGAAGTTGATGAGCCAGTTGCTTCATAACATAAAAGCCAGGAACCAAATTAGTACTAAATGGTTAGTTTTTTAGAAACTGGGAGAAAGCTTTGATACGCACTATCATTTTCATCATCTGGGTTTGATGTAATAACTGTTTGAAGGTAAAATATAAATTCTCATGCATCCTAGAAAAAGAGACGACCAGTCCCCTAAATTATTTCTAAATTAAATCCCAAGCCAAAATCAGAGAGCCGTTATCTAATTCACCTCTGAATTCAGTAGTAACAGCACTGAGCCTAAAGATTTTAGTATGGGGGTTAAGTTTAAGGCTCATTTTTTAGTATCACTTGAATACTTTGTCTCCAGCCAATTTACTGGACAAGAAGCCTTGTAAACTAAGCTATTACAAAATTCTGCAGTATGATTTATTAAGACAAAAATAAATTAAATCATATTCTCTCCTCAGATGTATTATTTTGTCTTAAAGATGATTAAACAAGAGGTAAATGTAATTAGGATAGGAAAAAAGTATAAGCAAAAAATTTAATCTTATCATGTGTTTCAGAAAAATGAAGTAATAAATCATCTTGCTCCATAAGCCTTTTGTTTGCTCTAACTGCTAGCACATTGAGATTCTTCAGCTTTCTCATTAGATACAAGTATTACATCTGTTGAGGCAATTTAGGAGGAAACTGGGACTGTGACAATGGACAGTACATTTAAGAGAAATACAATATACACAGCTAGGCTTATGCAGATGGCAACATTTCAGAAAGCAATGAACAGAACACCAGATAGTGAGATATATGAAAATATAGACTACATTCATAAACACAAAAACAAGATTTAAAAAAAATATATACACTGTCTCGTAAACAGAATCCCAACTTGTATTCCAGGTTCAAAAAATAATTGTTTTAGGGTAGGTGGAACCTTTGAAGGTTTGCATCACTAGCTGTTTGTTGATTGGATGCATTTAAATGACAGAGTACAAAGTGCAGAAAGAAAAACCATGTCCTGCAAGCATTACCTGGAAATGGGAAAAAACTTCATTCAGGTCCTGAATCAATCTTTGATTTTCTTTATATATTAATTAGTTCATTTGTTCTGTTCCTTATAGAGGAACAGACATAAGAATGTTTCATTACTCTTGTGTGTTTAGACCAGAATCACTGCTCAGTTACCTTAGTTATACTGAGATTATTCTGGAATGTCTCCTAAACCAGAAGTCACAAAACCCAAAAGCCTAGTTTTTAATATAAGAATCTTCATGGTTTGAATATTTCATATACAATAAAGGTTATCAGAAGGCTTTACATTTACATTTTATAATCTCGCAGGATTAATGTATGTATTCATGAGAGAAATCACTATAGACCTATAACACTTGCAAAAGTACGTAGCATATTTTTTCAGGAATCATAACAAGGCAGCTTTGGATCCAGCACAGGCAAAACTGCCTCCAGTCTGCTAACAGCCTGAGTCACCTATGCTCTTTTGAACATCTGAGCACGCCTCATCTCTCCGAGCTCCCTCAACAGCCACCCCCACGCCTGTGAACCACTCAGTCCCAGGCAGCAGCAGTAGCAGTGCTTGAGCATACCTGCTCCTAGCCCGTGCCCCTCCTGACCTACCCTGACCATGGCTCTGATTAGTCCACAAAAAAGATGGAAACTGTGTTACAAGAGTGTTTCTATTAAAAGGTCATATTTGAGTCAACAATCTTTTTAACCTGAGAGAGTAAGAGGGAAGAAAGAAAAAGGGTCAGCCTGCTTTCATGGCTACTAATTTAATCCAATCATACTGGACATGTCTCATTTTGGGGAGCTTTAAATATCTTTTACTGCTTTCACTCAGGAAACACCTGTAACAACCTGCTTGAACTCTGATGGGAAAAAATGGGTTTTAACCCAACATTAAGATCTATTTTTGATAGAAGTTCTCTTCACAGCCTGCAGACAGGAAAGGCTTTTATTATGTTGGCACTGTATCAACAAAATCAGAACAGAATTCTGCATTTGTACAGGCAATAGTTAATTTAGAAAATATCATCAGAAATGGAAGGTTATGTAAGTCATCCCATTCATATGGAGAATAAAATTGATGATGGGATGGTAAAGGGAAATTAACTATTAAAATAGCTCATTGGCACTCAATGCCATACATTTAAAAATGCTCATAAGAGACCCAAAATGATAAAAATTCAAATATATTAACTTCAGCATTTATCAAAATCCAGATACTAGTTTTGGCCATGGATATTGTTGGTTTCCCTGTTAAAAATCCCACATGTGTACAGAGCACACATGGGCTAAACGCTAAGTCTATCAGAAGCATTGATGGTTTTGATTATTACACTAATATCCAGCCTCATTGTTCTGCCATCATTAAGAGACTGCAAACCACCTCTGAATAGCAAGCGATACTCAAAATTTTTACAAAGTAAAAAAGATATTTTAGTTTCTTTCAGCCCAGTTTTTGCCTATTATTGTAAACATGAGTGCTCTGACCTCAGTAAACCATGAATTCAAGTGAATGCTTGGTAAGCATGACAGATTCCTGCTTTGCACAGAGGAAAAAAGGCTTAAATGGAGTACAGTGTGTATTTTAGAGAAAACTACATATTGCAAAAGACTAAAGCAATTAGAATTTTTCCATCATAAACATGTGATAGAGGGCTATATCTCAGCAAACTGCTGCTGTTATAGAAACTCTGCTGACATGTTGCTACTACGGTGAAAGTGGTATTATAGTCACACTAATGTCCTTTTTATCAACCTCAGTTCAAAATTCAGAGCACTTTAATTTACAATCAGGGAGCTGCACGTCATTCACTGCAGCTGCAGGCAGCATCAAATGCTGCTGTTGCCTGGTAACTAACAGGTAACCGGTGCAAGTCTGTTATATTTATGTACACGGAAAGCTAATGACAGAAGACAAAGGGAACATTTGTCTGTAGATAAAAAGAAATGGTCCTTCTTTACTAAAATACGGGATTTTCCTATTGCAGTGAAACCACTGCTGAAACATACAGTACTAGAATAAAAAATTGCACTTATTTCTTTTGATCTTCAGTGTAAAGAATTAGAAGTTATTGTTACTGATACAGCTATGGCAATTCATTAAAAATTACATAGGAGTGAACACTAAGTTAAAATTTAGCCCCAAAGTAGTGTAACTACAGTATGAAAGAAGCATTATTTAATATTTTGTTAGGAAGTTTTAATCCTACCATGAGAGTATCTATCTCCTTCACCATCTGTACTACAATACTATGTAAACAACAGTGTTTTAAATAGAGGCTGGTTTGGGCATCCGAAGTTTACCCTTTATCCAGAGAGCTGCTACTCCCCAGCAACCGTTTAGATTTCTTGTGTTCCCCTTAAATATTGACAAACCGAGCAGTGAGATTAGACATTGAATGGAGTCAAAGACACTGGACTGAAACCTGCTGCTGTAAATAATCATTATTCTATTCCCATACCCTAATCCAAACCACTGCTTTATGTTTTACAACACAACTTTTCACTTTTTGAAAGCATGTATTATTTGCATGAATGAAATTAACAGCAAAATTCCCACTAATTTCAATAGCATCCCATTTTGCCTCAAATTAGTCTCTTGTAAGTGTACTGGGTCTGGGTCTACAAACAACTACCTAACTTCCATTCATTAAGGGAACTTCTACACACGGTGTTAGATGACTGACTTCACTTTTTTACCAGAAATGTCTTTCACCAGACCTTAACATTCCATTCATATCACATCTATGTAATTATTCTTTTCAGAAGCAGAGATACAAAGAAGGCATTAGCAGCCGTTCAAAATATCACATTTATGCACTTTTCTCTTGTCGTATTAAATATCATTACTTCTGATGCAATCAAACTCATATCCTTCAAATGGATAAATCTAGAACCAAATTTAGAACCTCAACCTTCAAGTATCAGGCTCTTAAAGCAAAGCTTTAAGCATTTACTTTCAGTTCAGTTAGGTACAATGTAAGAATAGTGAGAACATTAGGTTTAAAAATGGTACCTTTATATGAATTCTCTTTAAATTATTCTTTTAGGTATTGGTTGCAAAGTGCTTTGAAGATCAAAAGTGATATGTGAACTACATCTTATAACTCAGTCACCAAGAGATGTGGAACAAATAACCGAACAACATATATGCTCCTCAGGACTCATTATCATTGGAAAATAAATCAGAGTATCTTATTTGTCATAACACCTGCCAGTCCTGAAGGGTCTAAAGCACTTACAGTATGCACGTATTCTTCTCACAGATATGGACATAAATGCTTTTAGGCTGGCACAATAGTTCATTTTTAAAATGGGAGAGTATACAGTAGTAGGAAATACTCATACATGCAGTCTAGTTATAAGATTTGGTCTTGTTTAAATACAGGTATAACTTCAATTATGCAATAATGAACTGCAATCACTTCAATGCAGAGTGCAAAACCAGTGTTAACAGCTATAAAGTATGCTTATAGAATAAACCTTTGTTAGCAACTGCTCTGCTCCTTATACATTAATACGGTACGTTCTCTATAGAACTTAAGATAGCCTGCAGAAGGATACTATACAATACCAACACAATTTTAGTATTCCCTGTTGTATACTTTTCAAGAATCTATTGTTTGAGCTCACTATAAGTGTAATGGGGCCATTCTGTAAGGACAAGTATGTACAATCAATAATCATAAATAAGGAAAATTTATGCATGTAATTAAGCATTCATATTTATATAATCATAGGATAATTTATGTTGGAGGACTCTGGAGGTCACCTCATATAACTTCCTGCTTGAAGCAGGGCCAGCTTCAGAGCTGCATCAGTTTGCTCCGAGCCTTCACCAATCAAGGTTTCCACTTCTCCAGGGAAGGACATTCCACAACCTCTCTGTAAAATGCTCTGGTGTTTGATCACCTTCATTTTAAAGATTTTTTTTTCTTAGATCCTGGAAGAATTTCCCTTGCTAGAGCCTGTGTCTTGCTTCTTGTGCTTTCACTCTATCTCCATAAATACTTTGGCTCCATCTTCTCTATAGTCACCCATTAGAAAATGTGTTCTGAAGAGTAATATACTCACTATATCATCCCTGAACACATGGCCCCTGTTTTTGTGCAGAACGTGTCCAAGCCAATCATTACTCACACATCACTCAAAGAAGCACCACCACAGTAAACATACTTTCTAAAATAAAGAGTAACTCAAAACTAATAAAATTAACTGTATCTTTGGCAAGCAGAATTCAGAGCAATGGCTGCCAATGCTGGGACAGAAAGAGATCTAGGGACCACATTTCAACTTTAAGGTTTTGCTTTGTAAACTGAATTTTATAAAGTATAAATCATTTAAAATAACATTACTCTCTAGTGCTATCTTATTTGAAAA
The DNA here is from genome assembly GCA_000699545.1 of Podiceps cristatus. NCBI lineage: Eukaryota > Metazoa > Chordata > Aves > Podicipediformes > Podicipedidae > Podiceps > Podiceps cristatus. The sequence continues at coordinate 11,008 of JMFS01007540.1, forward strand.
TAATATTTCTCTGTAAAACAGCATTAGGTTAAGAAATAAAGCCCTGAAGTTTATATCTAAATGGAAGCTCTGGAACTTGTAGTTTACTCTGTTTCAGGTAATTCTGAACTCAAACAACAGAAATGGCTTACGCTACTAGTAAGACAAGTATGTCTAAGTGCAATTTTGGATGCTTTGCTCTCAATAAAGAACAAGTTTTTAACACAATTTGGTTCAACTGTTAGCATAAAAACCCACTAACAGATGACAGACAGATGTTTCCTTGCCAAGTCAAAGTTTTGACATTTCTTTACATTCAGAAGCAACTGTTCTCCTTATACTAGGACTAAATAATAAACAACAAATAAAGGCCATGTACACTTCCAAACTTATCAATATTATTTGCTTCACCATTATAATTGAATCACGACAATCTGTTGTGGTTTTTTCAGTGCTTTTTGAAATGATAGATAAAATACAGACAGTTTCTGCAATTCTAGAAATTCATACAAGGATTCTCAAGTCCAAGTATTATTATGCACTGTTAAGTCCTAGGATTTGTTTCTACTGGCAGTAGCATGAGCACCAGTCACCTGCTCATCACTTACTCCCCTTAAGCATGCTACACTTTCCAAGTGTGCCACTGCAACTGCTTCTGCAGCAGGAGAAGGAGCTGCATGAGGAACTGATCTGTGCTAAAAATAATGCTGGAGTGGGCAGGGGGAGACATAGCTTGATTAAGCAGGAACTTTATGAAAAGGACAACTGTGAAATTATGGCTTAGCTACCTCAGGCAACTGGCAAGTGTTTAGAGGATAACTGTACACAGTAGATCGCCTTTACTCACCAAACTGCATTTACTGCTGAAAATTGACTCCAAACTTCAACTCAAGACAACTAATTCAATCTAGTTTCTCAAAAAACTTCCAAAAGCTTGTCTCCCTTCTTCACAATATTTTTGTTTTCATTATCAAGTTTAAGGAAAAAAACAAAAAATCACCCCCATTATAATTTCACAGTCCAAAAAGATGTAAATTCCTTAGTGTAATGAAAGCAAAAGCAGGTAAAATGGCTATTAATTACAGAAAACAAAATGTAAATGTAGTGTTCCATCTGCAATGCTCATTTTAAAAAGAATTGTAAGTTTGTCCGTTTGTGTATTTGAATGCCTTTGTACTTAAGTGGAAGTGTTTTAGATAAAAGGAAGAATTTGATGCACCTCACTGGCACACATATTCCTCTCTGGAAATTGTCATCAGGTACACTAACTTTATCCTATAGCTTTTATATTCAAAGAATCCTTCTAAATGTTTATTCTCTGAATGCAAAAGGTGCCTGAAAATCAGGATACATGCAGACACATAGAAATCCAACTGGAAAAAATCTGCTGACATTCAGAATCAAGTGTCAGGATGTATACACCAAAACAGATTGGAATGTGCTGACCATAACCACTAAGCACTGGATCGTACGCTTTTGTATTCATGCATCCAGAACGAAGCATTGGAATTACTATTTATTTTATATCCCTTTTTTTTTTTTTTTTTTTTCAATTGAACTCTCATTTCATGCTTAAATTATGTTAAGTACAAATGTATGTTATTTAAGGACCACTATGATTCTACACAATTCTAAGAAATCAACACAAAATCTATTGCTATAAAGATCGTGGAGCTAAACCCTCCTCCTCTCCAACACTCCCCCTCAAAAAAACCCACCCCCCCACCCCTCCCCGATACTAGTGCACATGCAAACAAACAAAAAAAAAACCAACCAACAAACCAAACAAAAGCAGCAGCATGGACTGCAAAACTAGACTTGTTTTTAAATTCATCAGTTGCCATCAAATAGTAAAAACAATGACAGAACTTACTAAAAACTGCCAAGGATGATGCTCTTGATTTAAGGTGGTGACATGAGACTTAGAAATCTGGGTATCTTCTAAAAACTGGGTCTGATCAAATACTTTCTGTGATGATGTTGCAGGCTGCAGACATGATGGATCATTTCCAAACTGTGTAGAATAAAACAAAACAACTCAAGTGACCAGTTCGTTAAAACTGAGTTTGTACTTGCTGACTAGCACTTGCTTTTCCTATAACACAGCATGTTTCATTAACATGTTTTTCATTGCACATGCTCCCAAAAGCTGCTTGCCAGTGGTGGTTAAACATACATTACACACAACAGAAGCCAATCTAAACTAATAAATTCAGCCTCGCTGAATAAACATTTTGTCAGGGCAGGCAACAAAACTGAAGTCCAACACAAACCTCCAAAATAAGACAAATAGTGTGGTCACTGGTCTCTTGACTGAAAATAATTTCAGATCATAAATGAAAAAATTAATTTTCAATATTTTCTCTAATATAGGGACATAGGACTAAGCTTTAAAATTGACTAATACTTATCATTAGAGTCTGCAAGTTTGTCAGAATATTTCTTTATATTAACAACAAAGTGCCAGCAAAGCTTATACAAAGTACCATTAGAAATCCTGGGGTTTTGCTAGCTCACCCACACAACTCACAGTACTCCGTAGCTTAAGACAGATCACTAGGTTTTATATTTCAAATCTTTTTGGATGGATTCAGTGACACTGAAAATTCATTTTCTAATTCCCTTTTAAAGAAGGCTAGGAACAAGCACCTCAAATAGACTACATATTTATGTAAATGTAACATAAAATGCACGTGTTTCTGAGGAACCTTAAAAGATCCTGAATTTGGGATAGTTCAAAACTACTTAATCCTTTGCTTAACGTTTTCTGTTCTGGCCAGCAATCTAACACCATTTGCAAAATTACTCAAGATAGACCATAAATTATCAAAACAGGTACAACCCAAAGTCAGTGAAACCAATGGAAAAACTCCCACTGACCTTTGGGTAAGATCCTAGTTGTTTACAGTTTAGCTTCATAACCATAATACCCAATAAAGCAGTTCTTCCCTCAGGCAAAATTAGCTTCCCTTCCTTACACCATAAATCAATCAATTTTAATACCACCCACAGCAAGTAAGAATCATGTGCATTTTAAGCCGATTCCTCAGGAAACAAGAAAAATGGTGAAAAAAATTTTTAAAAATAAAAAAGGATTTAAAAAACAATGTAATATAGCATCAGCATTGCAACAGTTTTAGATGAATCAAAGGTTGATGTAAAGTATAGCATGAAATGCAATTATATTGTTCCTCCTATTCCCAGAAGCAGTTTAGCAAATCAAAGATTACATACAAAGATACCTATGAGACTGTCCGCTTCACGGACAGTAATGATTGGGTGGCTGTTTCCACTACATAAGGATCAAATGTAGGTCTGTCAAAAAAACCCACAATTTTTGAGACTTAATTTACAAGGCTATAATTCAAGTGATAGAATGAATCGACTGAAGGGACAGCATGCAAATATGTGCAAGAAAGAAACATGGTTAAATTTCCTCTAAAACTCCAATTCAGAACTTCCAAGAGATGTACACCATCACCATCAAGCATGTGAGTAATGCAAGGGGCCAGTAGATTTCTATGCCTATGCACCTGCCATCCCTTGAATTTAAACATTTACAGCCATTACTTGTCACATACATGCATTGGAAAGGTTGAGGATTCAACAGTATTAGCTGCATTGAATGAAAAGAAGTACAAGTGGAGAGATACTTTTTTAATTTCTCACTTTTAAGACTAAATACAAAAGATAAAGTATACTGAGGAGCTCATTTGCTCATCTGCATTTTTGTGTTGTTCCTGCCACTAAGCCAGGACTCTACTCTGTTCAGTGAGTACTTGATTTTTGAATGAGATTTCTAGGCAGGACTATAGCACCAAAAACTTAAATAAATCAATAATTTGTATGGCTACAGCACACCCATAAGTATTTAATAATACAGAGTATTGTTTATGATTCTTCATTGCCTCTTAGAAACATTACTTTCATAGAATCATAGAATGGTCGGGGTTGGAAGGGACCTCTGGAGACCATCTAGTCCAGCCCCCCTGCTAGAGCAGGGTCACCCAGCACAGGCCGCACAGGGCCGCGTCCAGGCGGGTTTTGAGTATCTCCAGGGCAGGAGACTCCACACCTCGCTGGGCAGCCTGTGCCAGGGCTCTGGCACCCTCGCAGGAAAGAATTTTTTCTTCATGTTCAGATGGAACTTCCTGTGTTGCAGCTTGTGCCCAGTGCCCCTTGTCCTGTCACCAGGCACCACTGAAAAGAGTTTGGTTGCATCCTCTTGACACCCACCCTTGAGCTATTCATAAGTAATTTTCAACAGAAAACTTTCTAATTTCCTCTGAAAGGAGACATGCATTTAAGTGTGTTTTATGGAGATCAATTTCTCTAATGCATTAGATTCTTTCCTGCCCACAAATGAAAAGATTTACTGATCTGAGGTCCTCAGCACCCAGCACCCTTGTTAGCCTTTTGTTGACCTTTCCATAACTATCTTTTTAATAAATTTTACCATGGCACAGCAATTTAATCTTCCTCTAGTATTTTTCTACTTAGAAGACTCCATAAGCTGAAAACAGTATCAGACATATTCCTGCAGAAAACAGAGGGTGTTTTGCAGATAATTCCTGTAAGAACTTTCTCTGTGTCCTCACTTTTGCACAAAGTCTTCACAACTCTGAACCACATGCTCTGTCTTCACATCCCTCTTCTCACAATATTCAGGTCAAAATAACTGTGTGCAAAGATGTTAGAGCTCTTGAAAGAACAGTTTTGCAACCACAGCTGTGAAGCAGTAAGGCACCTTTCTATAATGTTTGATTTGGGCTGCATTTCAAGAAATGGAAAATATTTCAAAAAAAAAAAAAAAAAGCAGAAAGATTTGCTGATTAAGTTCAGTACATTAAATTCAGATGAGCCCCCCATCTTTGCAGAGATGGTTTCTTTTCGGTTATGCTGTGAGAGGGCAGGAAAGAATTTCAGAAACGCTCAAACACAGCCCACACAATGTAGTGTGCTCGGGATCCAACACACTATGCTGTGCAGTCAGCAGGGGAAAGGTGACAATAGCTTCCTTCCACCCAGCAAAGAGCACTTAGAACTTGTCCTGTCTACATCCTGTCAAAAACTATCAAGGTATCAGTTCCCACCTCTGTTCAGCCAACATTTCCACCTTTCATCCCTCAATAGCCATATTTTCACATAAGTATCTCTGTGCTGCTTCCTTATGCCCAAGAAAAGCTTCCTTATGAGAATTTGTCAAAGGTATCCAACTGTCCTCCTTAAAATTCTTAGTTGCTTCAGTACCTATGAAAATCAAGTAATACTCAGTGAGGTGACCCACCAAGGTTACTCTCATCCCCACCAGTGTTGTTCCATGACTTCCTCCCACTCCCTTTTTCTGTCTTATTAATCTTATATCACCTGCTAAACCATGAACTTCCCAGAGAAATTTCTCATTGCATGTATGTGGGACAACACTCTCCGGAGTCTGAATTCGTGCTAAAAACCAGGATGTAACAACAGAGAAGAGCTGACATATTTATTGGCCTCGGTAGATTATAAGCAAAGTAAATTCTTCTGAAGACTTTAAAACTCATATTTTTCACTAAAATGGAATTCTAAAAATAACTTTGGATAGTGGCCCTCCACACACAAAATAGCAAGGCATATGAATTGCATCCTATATGCACAAGCTAAATATCAGAGGTTATTGTCTAACAGATTGTTCAGAGTTAATGATAGATACTTCCACTCATACCCCCACATTTCCATCTATTTTTAAATGTCTTTACTTACATAATGTTTGATGTCTTCATGAGCACCAATCTAATTCTGATGGCTACATCAAGGCTGTACTTGTAGGACATGGGAAATCACACTGAAAAGCATGCATCCTGGCATTTCTGTTAGGCTTGGGCCTGGAAGCTCAGGATCTTTTAGTTATTTATGAGTTTCCTGAGATGAACTAGTGGTTGCTTTGTGTCAGCTGAATAGGATCGTAATTCAATCTTCACTGGAACCTGTTTATCTGAATGACTTATTAAGGTGCAAGCTGACTGCTGAAGAACTCTGTTTCATAATAACAAAGCCTCTTGTTAGTGAAAGATATGTTTTGAGAAGACACTTTATTATGCAGTATGAGTTTATCAAAGTTTGTTTTTGAGAGGGAACATTATTTCTTAAAAACATAAACAAATGAAGTGAAGCCCATTCACACCTGTAACAGTAACATTTTGCTGCAATGATTGTGTCAATGGCCAGTAAGATATTTTATGGGCAGAGTCCTTTAAAATGAAAGCTCACAGCTGAAAGAACACTGGAACAAGATAGTTTCTCAAGTGGTTCAAGGCTTGATGTTCAAGCACAGGATTTGCAATCAGCTTTTCAAACAGACCTGTTACCATTCCTCTAAAATTCTTGCCTCTCCAAAGCGCTGAGTATAAACGACAATGTGTCAACTGGAGTTTCACAAGTCTACAGCTTCAGTATCTATAGTATTACTATAAATGCAGGTAAGAAATGTCCTCTGAGAGCCATAAGCTTATGATAATACTCATAAAGTTTTGACTCAGGAATGTTTCAGGTAACAGAATGAGCAAGACCAGTTGACCCTTTGCAAACAGATCTCTTCCAGAGATCACTGCTATAGTATACACATGATAAGAAAGTCAGCTCAAGAACTGAAAAGTCATTCTAGGAAAACTGCCTAGGAGGCAGAGCACAGGAGGTCAAGTGATAAACTAAAGTTACTGGTGGCTACTGCTTAGCAGCTCCGTTTGGAGGCAAATAAAGCATGGTAATGGTTTACAAAGGAAGCAGAATACAGAGAACTTACGCTCATAAGGGCAAATAAATCTGTTTATATATTCATTTTCATATCACCTGCATTATAAATAAGGAACAAATTAAAAAAAATTTTAAAAAAGGTGCTGAGATGGGGTGTATGCATTCCCTCAGGGTTTTTTGAACCCTGGAGAATAGCAGCTTTTAAGTTTCATCCCGATTTGGGGCTTTAATATTCTGGTATCTTAATTCTAATTTAAAACCAAGTCTTATCTCTGTCACAGGAAGGAAGAGAAGAGACATTCCAGCTCTTTCTCTGTCCCACTGACTTGAAGAATTGAAGTTTATAAAATGCTAGTTTACTGTTCTGTTTGCACTTGACAGCGGTTTGAAACAGGAATTATCGCGCAAATAATGATTACAGTTTCCCTCTAGGCCCATGGGAGGTAGCAATTTTTGTGGATAGGCATCACTTCAGTTCACAAGGGAAGTGTGCTGGGCATGGTCCTGCACACTGTATTACAGCTACAGTACCCGGAGATTCCCTCTGAATGAACTGCGAACTTCTGAAGACCATGGGAACAGACAACATGAAAACAGATGGTTATAAAACATGAGTGAGGAGATGAAAATACATTTACTCTACTTAAATTAATCTAAATAGTTTCTCTTCTTGTATTCAGCTGACTGGCCATGGACACTTTCCTGACAAGCATCTTCTTGGGGATTTTACCTTCCAACATCTGCTGTCCTTTATTACATTCATTTAAAAATCTTTCTTGGTGTTGCTTTAGTAGCTGATACTTCTGCAAGTATTCCAGCGATCTTAACTAATTTAATCTTCCTCAGACCATCCCTATGCAAAACCTTTTGCTTGTACTTATTCATGAGATAACCTACAAGGGATTAAATACATATGGCTCCTTATGGGCTATTAACTGAAAGCAGACATTATCATAAGCAAGAGTTCTGAATTTTAGGGTGACTGACCTCCAGAAAGGAGTAAGAGGCAAAAGCAATGTGCAAGTCCCCAAAACTGCATGGGATATCTTAAACTTTAACATTAGTTAGTTATTATGCTCTTTCATAGTACAGTGATATAAAGTATTGATACATAAAGGTGCAGCATAATGAGACTTTTTATCATGGTCCATCAGAGGTCTGTCTTTATCAGTTTACGTATTCCTTTTCAAGCTGAAATCAGCAAAATTCAAATGCCAGCAAAAGGTAGAGGTCTAAATCTGAGTACTGACATCCTAAGGAACATCTATAAAGTCACACTTTCATTAAAGTTTCCTTAAAGCTCTAAGTCACATTCGAGTCTAAAACAGTATTTCATGCAGATTACAACTGCCAGTGTTATTTTACGACAGCTAAACTTTTTATGATGAGTGAAGTATAAATACTTTATCAACGTTGAAGATAAAACCATATAGCTACAAACCAAATTACATTAATATTCCTTACTTGATAGCATTGTGAAACAGTGTTTTGGAAATTAATTTGAAAGATGCTGTAATCATGTCATATATTTTACCATCTCTAACTATACATTAAAAATAATTCAGCAACCAACTTTGACTTGATATTGCAAATGACAAATGCATTGCAATTGAAGAATCAGTAGCAAAGTTACACAAAAGACAAAAAACATTCAACACAGAAGGCAAAATGTCAACATTCGTAAAGTTATCAGCCTGCTGAAGCAGTTCTTAAATGTTGTATTTGTAATGTAAGAGACCAATAAATCCTTCACAAAACACATTTCAGTCTTTCCTCTTAAATTGAAAGGATTACCCTGACCTGCCTCTTCTTTTACCACATGCCCTTTTTCTTCTGCCTCCATCAGAGAAACATTTAGTATTAGTGAAATAATCGGCAGTATTACAATATATAATAACTATGCAGCTCTACACTTTGTGTGGGTGTGTGCATGTGTGCAGAGAAAGATATGTTTAATACACATGCTAAGCAAGACAATATATTTTATTTACTGCCTATAATTAATTTATTACAATTTATTACTGTTCTATTAAGTCTAAGTAGGTAATGACAAGGCAAACGCTGGACTAGCAGCACTGTGGAAATGCCTTTTAATTTTTAAATTAAAAATACCACAGAGAACAAATTCATTATCTGTATTGTGTTAATGCAATACAATATTGCAGACTGTCAGTCAAGGGACATGGCACACTGTACTACCCACAGCACAGAAAAATACTGCATGCCTCAACAAATCTACAATCTCTATTTGTCCATAGTAGTTCACATATGTCATCTTTTTTAAAAGATGAAAAGTTATGGAATTTTAAATTTGCTTGCATATTTTCACCAACAGGAAAAAATGAAACCATTGTGACATTGTAATAGCACCACATTATATGCAAAAGCTAATGTAATCTTTACAAACATAAAAAAATGGGGTACTGCATCTTACCTAAAACACAGCATCATCACTAGTTTCAGAAACCTCCTACAGTTCCTCCTAGATCCAGAACAAAGAACTGATCCAAAAAACAAACGCCAAGGAAACACAAAATGCTGTATTTGTTTCTTAGCACAACTGCCTGCAGCTTCCAGGGATGGTTCCTTAGTTTCCTACGACGTCACTGGCCCGTGCCTGACCTTGTGTCATTTATAAGGTCTGACAGGGTCACAGTGCAGTGATTCGGCTGCCAGCAACCACCTTTACAAATGATACTCATACATACAGATGCACTTTACTCTTCATACAGCCTTGCCAGCAGAAAAACCACTTCATGTTTTACTTTTCCACTAAAGAAGAAAAAAAATTACAATTCTGCATTACCACCAAATCTTATCCAAACCAGCTGATCTACACAGCCACTGACAGAGGAATATGGCTGAGGGTAACTGTAAATTATATATACAGGAACCGGGAAGAGATCGAAGAAGAGGTAACAAGTTTTCGACAACACAAGAAAGCTTTTAAAATAGTAGTACCTGCTAAGAAGCAAGCCCTGAGGAATTATGAAAATTACTGTTGAAGGAAGAAAAACCTTTTTAATCACTTGCAAAATTATTACTGCCCTGCAAGAAGACACTTGCTGTTCAATCAAAGGACTCAACAAGTAAAACAACACTGCATTTCATGATTCCTAAACTATCATTTTTGAACTTGTTAACCACAATACTGCAGACCTAATTTCTCAACCCTGAATGCATTTTGCTCTTCTTTTGCACTACTCCCCTGATCTCGTACTCTTAAGACCAGGATTTGACTGCAAGAAAAGAGGGCATGTTTTCTGCCAGATTAGAATATAGGGGTGACACAGGTTCTCCAACAGTTGCTGCATAGGTGAGAAATGTCAGTATAAAGTTCACTGAAAACATGAACTTGTCATGATGAAGTCTGAGAGGGGAGAAATAATTTTTATTTTTATTTTTATTTTTTTAGCTCAAAGACGATACTCAACCAAAAGACAAGGGCTCAATTTAATACGAAAACAGAATTTTGAAAGGTGCTACACTGACGTCTTTAGGACTGATCCACACAGTAGGTTTGATGCCAATAATGGCTAGCATAAAGTCCTCCAAAAACATCTTAAATGCCATCTGGAGAATCCATCTCCTGATATCTCTCCATCAGTAAGACTAAACCGTGCAATATATGTTTGTTTTAATTTTCTAGTTAAATCAAATATTATCCTCCATCCTTATTACAACTGAGAATATGGAAATACTTTAATAATATTTGTCCTATGATTTGAGAGCTTTCTGGTATATAAAACAATCCCCAATTTTGTACTATTACTTCATACTTCAAAGTCACAAAACAAATTAATTAGCAAGATCGTGCCACCTCATCCTTAATCCCATTAGGAAAGACTAATGGCTACAGAATCAATTATTTCATAGAGATTACTGCTTTAACACCATTAGCCTTTACATCACACAGGCTCATTTTCAATTTTCAATTTCATTGTAATTTCCTGCACTACTTTAATTACAACCCTTAATTAAGTCCCTTCTTTAATCAACTTTATAGCTATGTCTATTCACTTATGGCTGCATATAAAATAAGAAACAAAGAGCAACTTGGAAAACTAGAAGGCTGGCACAAGAGCATTCACAGTATTTGCTCGGCCTTAACCTCTGCTCTAAGGCTTGCAAACATTCTTTCCTTTTAAATATCCAAAAAAACCTCATAACAAATACAAAGAAAACCAGAATTTTAGCTAGGTTTTACAAAACCATAACTGATAAATTTTTGACTTTGCAGTTCCTGAAAATCCCATTAATTTGGGATTATATTTACATACTTCATTATTCAGTTTTCTGTCAATTTTAAGAATATGTAGCTTGGTTACAGTTTTCTAGTTACTCCAAAAGCTAAGTTTAGATGGCAAGTCTTTTATCTATATATGGTGAGGCTACATTGGAATTTTTACACCACACTTTTATTATACACTTAGATATCCTGTCCTGACATAGAAAAAACAACTCAATATTGAGACAAGGAGTGTCAATTGCAGAATAGATAATGCATTATAGGAAGCTTGGCTACTTAAGGTAAACTGATCGGAGAGGTACAGCTGGGTTGGCAAAACTATTTTCAGGATGTCTCCAAGTTCAAATTCACTCATACAAATCTATCCCATCTGAATCTGAAATAATCAGTAGGGGCTGTTTGGCAAGAATAAAAAAAAAAAGTTGTAAACAATCCTTCAGATATATTAAGTCTCCCTTGATTCCTATATAATAAAGATGTATATAAACCTCTATTTCTCACTGAAAAATCTTTATCCATACACACAAATACTTGTATGAATTTTCACCAATTTGTTTCATTGGGTATAGAAAGTCCATCCTGTATTTCTGCACAAATTTTCTATTTTATAATTGAAAAAATAAATTTTCAGGGTATGCAGATGCTGTATTTTTCAGTATAGATAATTTTATTTCCAAAGCAATAATAGAAATTTTCCAACTTCATGCTTTACTATTATCATAAATAGTTTGTGTTTCTTTCCAGAGCAAAGTGCTTTGCAACTTATTGCATGTTAGCCATGATATTCATATGCTGATTTCTGTGAAAGCTGCCCTTTAACTATTCTGTACTCAGAAGATGTAGAAGTCATTCAGATTCATTCACTCTTATTAACATATTCTATACAGATACATGTACGTATTTGTATGGGCATTTTTTTTCTGTCAATATTATTAAATCATTGAAGTGCCAATACATATACACCCAAGCGCTTTTCATTAATGAATGAAAAGATGTACTTTCCCTTTACACAGTTTGTAGTAAAACACAATTCCAGCTTTTAGAAAGAGTAAATTTTTGAGCTACTGACTGATCCTGTCAGGTTGAAAAAATCCCAATGTATATAATTCATTAATTTCTGTTCAACAGGATTGTGAACATTCCTTGAAGTTCGGATGGATTTGGTATTGTATATGCCTTTGTCTGCATCAGGAGTGAAGACAAACAAAGTTTTCAAAACATTGGCTTAAAGAACATTAGCCATTCCTAATGTTTTTGGCATTTCAAACCTATTACAGACACACTCTGAAAATCATGCTGCTGTATAAAAATTCTGACCTTTGACCTGGAATCCCAAATTTAATCCCACTTTTGGCAGCCCCTCATACCTCTACAACATCTACACAAGGGGATGTATTATTTTTTTAACAACTTACTGTTTCAAATTAAAAGGGCAGCATTTTGATTCAAACAAAACCATTGCTCATACTTCTCCAATCAGAGATAATTTTTTTAAAAACAACTCTCCGCTAATACCTGCAAACTCACTTCTCTTGAAGGCACATATGCAGCAAATATCAGAAAAAGTATTATCTCTGAATGCTTATCAGTGGAGCTGCCAGCTAAATGTTCACTCCATAAATATTCTCATGGTGAGAAATACATACTGGATTTAAAAAGAAGCATGTCAATACAGAATTGCTCAATATCAACATCTGATACCATAATTAACAATCACAGAATATAATTTTCTTACTGTTTGGTGCTTTAATAGAAAAGACTAGCAATCCTTTTGTAACAATGGTACTATTTTAGGAAAATTAAAATATTCTGCATTAACCTGCACAATCTTTCTTATTTGGTGGGCATGTGATCAGAGACAGAAGAGGCTCTGCTTCCTAAGAAGTTTTTAAGATGAACTTCTAAATATTTGACACTTTTTTAACTGGGCATAAGGGAAAGGTGCTGGTCTTCAGTGACCTTCAGTGAAAGACAAGATTAGAATGACTAGGAATAGCCTTTGTCCTTCCATTATCTTTAACTATTTCTACCCAAACTTTTTTTTTCCTCTCTCAAAGAAGAGAGCTAAAAGCTAATTAACGTTCCTTCCTTATTGCAATGTTGCAGACAGCACAGCCATATCTTCTCAACAGTTAGATCCTACAACTTAGGAGTTATTTTTGCCATTTCTTTCTACTTTACATCACACACACTGAGTCACTTTTTTTAAACTGCCTCCTGTCCCTCCAAATCTCTCTGATTACCAGAACTTGTTGTCAGGCTCTCAACAGACCCTTTCTTGATTAGGGCAAAATCATTGCCATCCCAAACACACAATTTGCCCTCTTCCATCTGTGAAGTAAGCAGCTATTGTTACCGTACTCTTTGCTTGTACATTACTTCTGAGTTTTCTGATGTGCTAAGCGGGAATTGATCTCTCAGGAAGGGCTATGAAACACCAAACAGCCCTATGCAAAGGGCTATGAAACACCAAATATATTTGGAATAGCAAATTTTCCTAATGATCTAGACACATTTCCACTTTTGCTTTCTTTGACATTTTTTTTTTCCCCCCATCATGGTATAACAGAAGTTTCTCGTCATTTCTTGATAAAGAGCCTAAATGTTATTTTACTTAAATTCTATCTTTCATATTCTCATACACAACTGCTAAAACTTTCTAGTAACTCTTTTCTTTAAGGTCTATTAGAATAATTATACCAAAAGCAAATTAGCAACAAAAAATAAGAAATGCCAATACCCTCTCTGCATGCAAACTACTTCTCTTAAATACAAAAAATGAGACCAGGGGAATCCTATTTCACTGAGCAAATTAACAAAAGGTCAGAAAGCTTGATCTTTGTCACTGGTGTACTCTGTCTGAAAGCTGAACTACCATTTAAATATTTATAAGGGAGAGCTGTAATTGCAGGTTGAGAGCTGTGAGACAGCTCTGCATGTACAATACAGGAAACTCTGAAAATATTCATGACATAGGAGATGTTCCACCAAAGGAAAATTTGGGTGAAGGAAAGGAGTACTAACGAAGCATTTTAATCACTTCAGAATCAGGATACAGAAGAAGGTGACCCGATACCTGTTACTTTTGGGACCATGGGACACAGAAGAAAAAAAAAATTCAGACTTACTACCCACTGAAAACTGGTGGAAAAATAGTTTCAAATGATGACAGCACGACCAGGAGTAGATGGAACCAAGTTTCATTTCTGTGAATATTTTTAAATGAAATAAAGAAAAAAAAATGGGAGAAGAAACAGCTGCATACATGACAAAGGTGAGAGATCAAACAAAAACGTTCCAGATCCTGCTCCATCTATTAACTGGGCTTGCTATTAGCAACAGAGTTATCTCCCAACAGATTAAGGGTTCTTGCTAGATAATCTCCCTTCCTGCCTGATTTTAGCCCCTTTAATTAAACTAAATTTATACTTGTCCCTCTAGTTTGAAATCCAGTATATTGAAGATTTTTTTGGAAGCAGTTTATTCTATTTGGCAACATAAGAAAAACAAGAAAGCTCAGAGAATTCACAGTCATTTTTTCCTACACAAAACCGCAGATAATATGAATCAAAGTGACCAGCCTATAACATACCAATGAGATACAATATGCACTTTGCCATCCTTTATTTGTGCTCCTGTCCCTTTCACAAACCCAAATATGCTCCAAACACATGATGGAGAATATTTACATTTGGGTCACTTAGTAAACTGCCTTCTAGTCACATGAAGCCCCAGCCCCAGAATTACTCCAAAAAGTGGCTCTGCAGGCCACAGCAACCAAAAGGCAGCGTATCAACTGCTTATACAGGTAAGATCGTATTTTAGAATCATAAAATCGTTTAGGTTGGAAAAGACATTTAAGATCATCAAGTCCAACCATTAACCTATCAATGCCAAATCCACCACTAAACCATGTCCATAAGCAACACATCTACACACGTTTTAAATACCTCCAGGGATGGTGACTCCACCACTTCCCTGGGCAGCCTGTGAAGAATCCTTCCAGTGAAGAAATGCTTTCTAATTCCTTGAGGCCATTTCCTCTTTGTCCTATTACCTGTTACTTGGGAGAAGAGATTGACACCCACCACTCTACAACCTCCTTTTAGCTAGCTGTAGAGATAAAGATGTTTAAAGAACTATCTTGCAATAAACTGGATGCTTGAAATGGATGTAATTGCAAGATAAATTATATATAAACTGTTTCTATCAAAAATATGTACAGTGCGCTTGATAGGATTATTTCTTAAACATCTGAAGAGAGTAAGTATTTAGCTTAGACTTAAGAAACAAGTAGTCTCATGAGCACCATGCTGAGATCAAACATATTCTGTTGTTGGTCCTCTTTTTAGAAAGGATATGACTACCTGCATAGTCTCTACCTAATTATCTCTATGATATTGGAAGTTTTGAAACCAAGCTGTCTTTGAAAATCATATAATGGATTTCAAAAGCAACAATCATAACTTCTTAAATAACTTTTTTAGAGCATAGAATAAAATATGTTCATTGGTTAGACAAGCCAACATCTCAAAATATTCCACTGATGACACCTGGTGGAGTTGCATAGTGATTTCTACCAGCTTTCTGAAAACATTTCAGACTACAGCCAACCAAGGTATCAACCTTTAAGACAACAGGTCATGTTGTCATGTTAGGTCACATCGCTCCCATTTATAAGAAGGGG
>KL256284.1:0-30501 GCA_000699545.1 Podiceps cristatus
TTTATCATAAATACAAAAAGTGCATCTATTTAAAACTTTTTTAAAACTTGGAGGTCTAGCGGAGCTTCGTTTTAGCGTGGCTTTTAAAATTTGTTTCCCTGTTCCTTGCTGTTTGTGAGGTGCAGTTCAAATAGTGCTATGATATTAGTGTAAGATCTTTGATTTTATTTTTCTTCCCTTAGTGTGTAACATCAAGATTTTTTTCCCCTTTCTGTACCTATGTTATCGCTGGAATTGCTCATGGACCGCAGATACCTAATTTTGTACCGGTGGCAGTGAAACGCATGTGCGCAGAGGGGTTCTGCTCGCCTCCAATCTGTCAGCATCTTTCAGTGCCCTTTAAAGTTAATCCGCTCCACAGCCTGACTTGGAGGCTGTTCTGAGAGCAGGAAGGGAGCGTGCAGCTGAGCTGATATATATATATATTTTTTTTCCCCCCCCCACCCCCTTTCCCTCTGCTGCATATTTGCTTCTGCGCCGCTCTTGTGTAAGAGGCACTGTGTCCTCTGGCAGGCTCTCCCTGGAGTCGCAGCGCTGGGGGCCGGGTGACATGAGTGCAGTGGGGACAATGAAACTCCCTGTTTGGTTTGATCAAAGTGTTTGTAAACACCAAGGCGGTGGTTGGGGTGTCCATGTGCAACGCGCGGCGGTTCGCAGCCTCCCCTCGTCAAGTGGGATAAACACGCTGCATCCACACCTCCACCTTGCATTTATTTTATCTGTGTTTTTTTCCTTCCTTCCTCTTTGTTACTGACTCAAAGGGGAATAACAACACTGCCTGCAGGAGTTGCCTTTGTTTGGTTGGTCTTTTTTTTAAACATTTTTATTTCCTGGAATGGCATTTTCCTCTTTTTTTTTACAAGGGAGGAAACGGGTAATCTAATAGAGGGTTTCCCATCTTGGCTGTAAAAGGAGAAGTTTTATAGCAGTGATTTTGTTTAGCTATGGAGAGAAGGCGCTGGAAATGAAGTGATAATTTGAAAGTGTAGCCTGGGAATTGTTCTGGGAAATATTGATACAGAAGTTGTGGAGAAGCAGCAAGGAATCCATGGCCAGGGATTTTTTTAGTTTAAAAGTAATGATATTTTTGTGATGTCCCTCTTTTTAGTTCTGCTTTCATCTTTATATGTGTGCATATATCTTTATGAATATGTGTGGTATTTATGCTGGTTTTGTTATTTTTTTCAAATTATAAAATTTATTGAATTTAGGAAGACTTGTGCCAATGTTGTCTTGCATGCTAGTATTTTCAGGCTATATTATTCTACTGCAAGAAGTGGATTAAAATTGTAGCTCAATCTACACTATTAATAAGATGAAATTTTGCCTTACAGCAACAGAAATACAGACACATAAAAATGGACCAAAAGCTGCAAATCACTCAATAGAGGAGTGATTGCTCTGAAAAAGCACAGATGAGGCAAGGGGCCCTTCCTCTTGGGTAATTTGAGTCCTTATCCTGCAAAGACCTAAATGCAATGTATACATTTACTGTGATTCAAAAAGTCCCCAAGACGCCAATTGCTGTGAGCAGAGAGACTGTCCCAGGAAGGCAGCACTGAATATTTACTCTGGTCTCCTCCTTTTTCCCCAATTTCTTATTAGTGTCCAGTTTCTGAAAGGAGATTCAGGGCTATATGGTCTTGTGGTCATACTCTGTACAGTTTTAGTCCTGCTCTTAATCAAATTGACTTTGGTGCCATTGATTGGCTTCTTAGTAAAACCAGAAATCACACAGGCTTTATCAGCATCACCTATGTGCCCTGTGCTGCATTTATTTCCCCATCCCAGAGCTGTTGTAGAAAGAGGTTCAAGCTGCCCTGACATGCTCGAGTGTCTCCCAGTCTCATGTATGGGGAGACCTAAAGAAGGGTCAGGAGAGGGGAGCTGGGAAGAGCCAGAGCTGGGACAGACTTGCTGGCTTTTAAGCTTCACTTTCTTCTCTGCTCCAGAGCTGAGCTGTGAGAGGACAGTGATTTTTGTTGCCTGGAGTTGGGGTCTAGTAAGGTTTAGATTAGATATTAGGAAAAATTTCTTTACTGAAAGAGTGGTCACACACTGGAACAGGCTGCCCAGGGAAGTGGTGGAGTCACCATCCCTGGAGGTGTTCAAAGAATGTGTAGATGTGGCACTTCAGGACATGGTTTAGTAGGCATGATGGTGGTGTTGGGTTGACAGTTGGACTTGATGATCTTAGAGGTCTTTTCAAACCTTAATGACTCTATGATTCCATGAATTGGAGTTTCTGAAGGGAGAAGTGGATGGATGAAGAAGGCTTTTTGGGGGGAACTGAGCAGTTGCTTCCCAAACAGGCTTGGGGAGGGAAGGTGGGAATTGAAGAGTGGGAGAAACGTGTCTGTAAGCAAATTGAATCTCTGTTTGTTACCACCTTGTGAAAGAGCTTTCCTCTGTTTGCTATCTAGGTTGCATGCTCCTTGTGTTCCTAGACCCAGCTGTGGGTGGTAGATGTTGCTGGCAGCCTGAGCTGGAGTGTTAGGGCTGTCTAACATGAGCTGCAGGGCTCCTGATTTTAGCTCTGGAGCTGCCCTTGTTTGGGCCTCGCCGTGAGAGCCAAACTGGCATCCAGCAATCGGCAAATTGAGGTGCTTGCTCCAAGTTTTGTGGTGCGTCCCAGGAAGGTGTATCTGCAGCTGGGTGGTGTGTGCGTGGGGTTGGGTTTTTCTTATTTTTACGTAAAATATAGCCAAATAAGAAACTATAATAGCTGGGAATTAGATAAATTCCTTTTCTAATTCTAAAAGAGCGTATTGCCTTTTTCTTTTTAGGGCAGGACCAATGGTTTTGGTGCAAGCTTTGCTCTTGGTGAGTACAGAAAGAGGAGTGGGGAAATGTGCTAGGAGCTAGTTCATGCATATTGCCAAATAACCACCCAGGCAATGCTAGAGATTCAAGAGACTCCTCGCAATGGTGTGTTTGGCGTGACAGGAGTGCAGAAATTAGCACAAGGTGGGCATACCTCGCAGTGATGAGGCTGTTTAAATAAGGAAGTTCATATGGATGCTTGCAAGACTTTGTAGCGGGAGATTGAGGGGACAATAAAATAATTTTCTGTATTGCGGATGAGTTTCCAACACCAAGAACATCATCCTGATGGGAGATCGGGGCAAAGATGCTCAGCAATAGCCCTGCTTTGGTTGGAGGACACATGAGGTGACCTAAGGCAATGTTTTGATTGACTCCCTAGTTTCTGTATTGCCTGTATCAAGAACAGTGTGGCCAGCAGGACCAGGGAGGTGATCGTGCCCCTGTACTCGGCACTGGTGAGGCCGCACCTCGAGTGCTGGGTTCAGTTCTGGGCCCCTCACTACAAGAAGGACATCGAGGTGCTGGAGCGTGTCCAGAGGAGGGCAACGAAGTTGGTGAAGGGTCTAGAGCACAAGCCTTATGAGGAGCGGCTGAGGGAGCTGGGGGGGTTTAGTCTGGAGAAGAGGAGGCTGAGGGGAGACATTATTGCTCTCTACAACTACCTGAAAGGAGGTTGCAGC
The DNA here is from genome assembly GCA_000699545.1 of Podiceps cristatus. NCBI lineage: Eukaryota > Metazoa > Chordata > Aves > Podicipediformes > Podicipedidae > Podiceps > Podiceps cristatus. Next base: position 3,507 of record KL256284.1, read on the forward strand.
GAGGTGGGGGTCGGTCTCTTCTCTGTAGTAACAAGTGATAGAATGAGAGGAAACAGCCTCAAGCTGCGCCAGGGGAGGTTTAGGTTAGATATTGGGAAAAACTTCTTCACCGAAAGGGTGGTCAGGCATTGGAACAGGCTGCCCAGGGAAGGGGTTGAGTCTCCATCCCTGAAGGTATTTAAAGAACGGAGAGATGCGGTGCTTGAGGGCATGGTATAGATGGACTTGGCAGTGATGGGTTAACGGTTGGACTCGATGATCTTAAGGGTCTTTTCCAACCTTCACAATCCTATGATTCTGTAATTTCATTTTGCAGCAAGTAATTTAGCTTCCTGCTCCCTCAGTGATTCTGTCAATAACTAACTAAATCTTCATTTTATTTTTAATGGCTGTCTTACAGGGGGAAACAACTGATCTGCCATGTTTGTTATACAGTCCTGGTGTCTTTTGGTCAGCCTGTGCTTAAATCATGAATTTCAACTGGGGAAGTTGAGCCAAATATTCCTCAGGTGGTAATATGTTGAATTAATTAGGGCAGAAGAAGAATGAACTTGTCCCTTAAAATCATTGTCAGTATTTGAACAGAGTCAAAACCACTTCAGAGGCTGCTGCTGTTACAGCAGTTTCATAACTAATCTGTGCTATTAAACATTGGCCCTGCATAAGGTATTAGTGAGATTTGTGTTGTAATGCCATCTGATTTCACCCTATGTAGATAAAAATCATTAGAGAACGTTGTTGCATTGAGCTGGGGATAGATATTTAGGTTGCAAACAGCTTGAGAATTAATTGCTCTTTGCCATCTCACCTTGCCTGGAGTTACTGCTGTCACCGCACTGGGCTTCTCTGCATATGCAGAGTTGCACTGCTTCCTAATATACTTAAGGCAAAACTTAAACCACCTGTTTAAACTAACCTAGCTATTAGTTCCCTGAGATAATTAGGGAATACTTGTGCAGAGGAGAAAACCTTTGGTAAGGTCTTGCATTGCTGAATATAGATGGAGCCTCACGGAAATCTGCTGCTGCCCTTTTAAAGATCACAGGATACCCTGTTTATTTTCTTTCCTTTTAGGAGAAATGCTTTCTTTTAGGTACTGCTGAACTGAAAGTTAACTGTAACCTTTAAGCATCTGAATAGTGTTTTCTTTTAGACCTTGAAAAGAGTAATGGGAAGGGGAAGAGAGAGAAAAGGAAAGAGAGGAAAGGCTGTGCTGGCATTGAAAAAATATGATCTTGCACATGGCTTTCTCAGAGGACTGTATCCTGCAGGGTAAGTTTAAAAGGGGGGAAAAAAAAGGTGTTAGAGATGCCAAAGTTTACGGAAGTCAAGCAGTGCTTGGGTAACTCTGTCCTGCTAAAGATGCTCTCCATGGAGAGAGGAACTTAATGCAGGGCCCGAGCAGCCTGACCCGTTGCCGCGCTGCTTCTTGTCTGTAATAAAGTTATTGCAAACTAAATTCAGCTTTTTTTGATTAAGCCGGATAGTATGTGTGCATTTAAAGTGGGAGTATTTATTGAGATAAATCCAGCCTATTATTTGCAAAAGGGAATCACTACAGGACTACCACCCTGTCGGCTGGTGCGGAGCCATGATGTCAATTTGTTTGGAACAGTGAAGAAAATGAATCTGACTTTGTGGAAGACTCTCGTATCCCGCAGCAGCAATCAGTTGCCTGTCCTTTCCAGAGTGGTTTAGACTGAGCCCCTCACACCCTCAAAAAAGGAGCTTTTCTTGCTTCAGCAGGGGGGATTGCTCCCTTACCTGGCTGTGGGAGTACGGTATCTATCTCCAGAGAAATCAAGTGGTTAGAATAGAGTCTTCCAGTTGGAAGGGACCTAGAAGGATCATCTAGTCCAACTGCCTGACCAATTTGGGGCTGACCAAAAGTGAAAGCACGTTAAGAGCATTGGCCAAGTGCCTCTGAAACACTGACAGGCTTGGGGCTTTGACCACCTCTCCAGGAAGCCTTTTCCAGTATTTGCGTTCTCGGTAAAGAAATGCTTCTTAATGTCCACTATAAACCTCCCCTGGCGCAGCTTTGAACCATTCTCATGCATCCTATCCCCGGAGCTCAGCACCTTCCTCTCCGCTTCCCCTCCTCAGGGAGCTGCTGAGAGCAATGAGGTGGCCCCTCAGCCTCCTCTTCTCCAAGCTAGACAAGCCCAGGGTCACAGCTGCTCCCCACAGGACATGCCTTCCAGCCCTTTCACCAGCTTCGTTGCCCTCCAGCAAAGCTGTACGGGGTGTTTCATCTGGGGTGTTACTACCGAGACCGTACTAGCTCCAGGGGAACTGCTGACATACGTGTTCCCGTCTGCTTTCTCTGTGCTTGTTTTCCATCCACCTAAGCCTCCCCTTGCTCCACCCCACCTCCCCTTCCCCCTCTGCCTTTCTTCTATCTAGTGATGTTCGGCAATAACCTTTGGGAGCTTGGATGCTCCCTGACTACGAATGAGTCTGGGAAATACTGCGAGTGGGCGTAAATAGAGACTCTTGTCTGAAGAAGGTGTGATATTGATAGGGAACAGGTTACTAAAGATACTGGATGGAAAGAAGAATGTGTATGCAATTAATAAACTAGCCTGCCTATGCTCTGCCCTACGGCAGATGAAATTTAAGGCACAGGAACTTGTCAAGCCCTCCTGTCTCATCAGCAATCACTCTTTTGTTCCAAATATCCTTTCATCCATGGATGCAAAAGTGGTGGGAGATCCAGAAAAATCTGTGCTCCAGAAAAATTCCAGATCCGTGTTCAAGATGAAGGTTCTAAGATCAACACCTTGATTTGAGAGGTGAATGCCAACTTTCAAATTTGCAGGCGATCAAAGTAGTGGATTGCCTGGATTAGAAAATAAATCATGTTTCTAAACCCTCCAGATTGTTTGCTGTGTTGCAAAGAATGCTTTCAGTAATGAAAAGCTGACTTGAAAAATAATCATTAGCACTTCTCTGTGATTTAAATTTCGTTGCCTGAACTGAGAGTAATGGAAAATAGATCAGTCAAGGCTTTTTATCTAACAAGTTTTTAAAGGCAGCCAGCTTCATGTCTAATTAGTGAGAAGTTCTCCTTGGTGCCATCTCTTATGCTTCCAGGGTCTAACGCATGGTGTTTTCATGACAGTTGTGGCTGCAGCATGGGAATATTTGCTTAAAATAACATCCTTTCTTAAAAACATAGTAAGATAAACTTCTATATAAATTTATTTCTTAGACAGCCTGAGTTCTTGTTAGTGACCTCAAGAAATCCCCTAAGGGATCTCCATGCTTTTTGGTCTTATTTTCTTGTTGCTTTCTGTTGGCAGAAGGACTTTTAAATTCCATCTTCTCCAACGCTGAAGAGTCAAGCTTTATTATAATGGCTACTGAACTTGATTAACTGAAAGAGGAGGAGACTTGCACTTAAAAAAAAAAAAAAAAATTTTTTTTTTTTTTTTTTTGTTCTTATTTTATAGCTATTAAATACCTGAAAAATAAGTGTAGGGTTAAAAAGCTTTCCTTACTCATTTGGTATTTCCGTTTGTCCTCTGGAGACACCAGATTACTTGTGTCAGGGTGGAATAATGTTTGGAGGTGAGAATCAGGTAGCTTGAAGTGGTTGTGGGGGTATCAGTTATTTTTTGTGTATCAAGGAAAAAGATTAAGAGAAATAGCAATAGCTGTTTTTATTCTTGTATCTCCCTTGAAGTTCATGGTGCATCGTGTCCTGTGGAGAAAAGGTATTAACTCAGATAAACCTGCGGTAATGAGTTTAATTAAAACCCCAGTGAAGACTGAAGCAATTTGTAGCTTCCACAAGAGCATAAGGGCAGGTTTGGGATTTCTGTACATCTCTGGGCTGCTGGGGACCCTGGGACAGCTGGTTCCAGCGTCAGGTTCCATGTCCCAGTTGAGCGGAGGTGCAGCTGCAAGTTCAACCTGTGTGATGATGGGTTTGGGCTCTGCTCCTCTTCTCTGTGATCCCTGTTTCTGTGTCATAACTACAGAAGAGCGCTTTTGCTCTAAAGGGATTGTCTTAAGAGTTTGCAGCTAATTCCATGTTTTCTAGCTCAAATCTTTTCAACAGAAGAGAATATCTGCACCATCATAATTACCCTGTCCCTGTGGGCAATAGCTGTAGCTAGCAGAAGACCATTGCAACCTCTAATTTTTTATGTATCTGATAATATAAAAATCCCCGCTGTAAATATTTGCTCTTGAGAGCATTAGGTAGCTATGGGGGGATTCTTGAACAATTTTGAGTCTATTATTAAAAAAAAAAGCAAAACCTGTGTCTGAGCTGCGTGTACCAGAAGCTTGAAACGGCAGAAGCAAAGTCGGTCCCTGATTTCTCTATTGCATTTGTCCTTGTTCTGAACAATTTGTTCCTTCTAAAAAGGGAACTGTGCCCATTTTCTTCAAGTCAGCAGTATTCGCATTTCTAAAATATGGTAGTAGCATTTTGCTCGGATAGATAGGTGGATGTGTGTCTGCGGGTACATAGAAAATACCTGAATAAACCCAGGTTTCTGTTAACTCCTTAATTTCAGGAGGCAAATGGGAAGCTGAAAGTCAAGCTCTTAACTCTGGACTAACGGATTTCTGCTCGACCTATTTAGGAGAGGGAGGTGCGAGCGTGCGGCTCGGCTGGAAGCTGCTTTGTGCTATCTGTAGGAATGAGGTTTCCTCTTGTCTTGTGACCTGCTGTTGGGTGTAGCCATGCACTGAGCATCTCTTGCAGGGATGTAGTGTATGTTCAATGCAGAAACAAACTGTCTTTGTAGCAGTTGGTAGCCCCAAATTCTGCTTCCTCTTTTGCCTCTTCTCAAAACCGGAAAACAAACACAAATATATCCATATTGTGATCCTGAGCTATTTCTCAGTATTTCCAGGGTTTGTAAACCCTGAAAACTACGTTTAATGCAGAGAGTTTTCCTCTACTAGGAAATCTTTATTTCCTTGTTTTCTGGTGGTTTTTTGGTTTTGTTTTTGATTTTTAAATTATCAGTTCTGTTGTCACAGTTCTGCAGGAAAACTGTGTCTTGGTGCACTTGCACTTCCTGGTGCAGGTAGTTGGTCCCTGTATGTAACCAGGAAGCATTGACAGAAGTGTCTTCAAATGCACGGCCTGCGAGAAGTGTCTTCTGGGTCATGGTAGACATCCCTCTCCTGTAGATGCTTGAGATTCCCCTGTCCCGTGCCATTGCACATGGCTACTAGGGACCATTCATAAACTTTCTATTGCAGATATGAATGTAGTACATGGAATTTTTAAAGTTTCTTCTCAAGCTGTTGCATGGACAGACACATTTATGCTTCCATCATTAGTAACTTCACCTTACTGATCATAAACCTTTAGTCTTTTTTTGATGTCCATCCCATTTATATCAGTGAAAGCTCTAGCCTGTTGTGCTTCTGGATTGGGAAGATGCTTCGTTGAAGCCAATCTTAAAATTATTATTTTTTCGCTTAGTTAATTTTTTGGGGATGGTGTCTCCAGGCTGATTCACTTTGCAGTCATGCAGGTGGCTAGCTGGTACTTAATAATAAAAGCATCTTTAAAACAAATCTCACCCCCAGTTGGAAATTCAGAACTGAAGAAATTAAAAATAAATTGAGTATTGACTTGCACAACAAAATAACCAAGGAAAACATTCATTGTGGGCTGAAGCTAATTCTGTTAGAATAAAGGAGGCTGATTGTGCAATAAATATTAAATATCGTGTCTCATTAAGTTCTACAGTTTTACAAAAGCTGTCGCCACAGGGGGGAAAAACCTGGCGTGAAATATTGTTTGTTTACTGCAGCTGTCAGTCATCACAGCAGTGAGCGTGTTGCATCAATTCGTAGAGTAGCCATTAGTAACTAGGCCATCCCGCTTAAATGTCAAAATCCTTGCTAGAAAATGTGTGAAACTACATAAAAATTCTTTCCATCTTGTTAACACATCTTTCGCAATATCCCTTATTTTGCTTGATGACATCAGTTCTTGGAGATACAGAAGAAGGCTTTAAAAATATTTCCTGTGCAATGTTGGGTGATGTGTAGTCAATGAATGCAGTTACGTGTGTCTGACACTCTGGAGGACTGGTCTGTTCCCAGTTCAGCCTCTGATGCAGTTTTTGAGTCATTCATCTCTTTTGGACTGTTCCTATGTTTTATGTAGAGATTGGGTTTTATTATCCATAATAAGGTCTTTGGGATAGGGATTTTATTTGTTAGTCCCTACTTTGTACAGTGTAAATCTGCAGTTCTCTGCAATCTGTAGGTGTTACTGTAGCATGAGTAACTAGTGCTGTAACTTGGAGGTGGGGGGGAATAGCCATTAGTGATTTTAGGGAATGACAGTATCTTTAATTTCACAGTTTCATCTAGAAGGATGTATTTTGGACTTTGAAGGCAAGACAGTTGAATTCTGCATCTGTTTTGTGTTCATAGGCAAGTCACTTCTAAACTTTCTGTCTCTCAGTTGCCTCCATCTGTAAAATGGAGATAACCTCAGAGGGATGCCTTGAATATTCATCACTGATTTATTGTATGCTGCTGAATAAAAGTGTTATGGGCAATGCTAATGAAGTTTATTACTCAGCCTGTCTGCACGTTGATCAGTGTTTCAAACATCTGTAGTCTCTACAGTGAGCGCTAACAAATTCTTAACTGGACTTAGCCTGTAGATGACAAGAATAACTTCAAATTACGTGGGGTTTCCTTTTGGAAGAGCTCCAAAGAATTTTATAAACTGTAATGCAAACCATAGCGTAAATATTGCCTTAGCAGCCACCAGCTATCAGTGAGGTGTCGCGTGATGGATATTGCAGCTGGCAGCCATACGTGAGAGGATAGCAAAGAAAGAGAAGTAATACTGCAAGCGGTGGAGATGGCACAGGCAGGGAAATAGGAAGACAAAACAACACTATCTGAATTGCAGTTTTTAGCTTTGATGTGATCAGCAATTCCTAGAGATCAAGGGACTCACATGAGAAACATGGCATTTTTGTTGCAGTCGCATGGTGCTGAGATATTGCCTCAATTGCAGTTGAGCAGAAAGAGCCCTGCTTGCTCTCAGGGTTTCCTTTCTTGCAGCATTGTGTGTTTCTGGAGTCTTCATTCAAATACTGTGGTACAACAATGAGATTTCTGTGGTTTCTCAGCCTGATATGACTGTGTAATGTCCTCTTATGGAGGCAAAAGGCACAGTCACTTGGAGTTTGCTCTGTACATCCAAAAGATTTCAAAGTGCAACCCAGATAACTTACACCCAGACTGAAGTCCCATTAACCCTAGATGATTTCAGAGGTGTAAATACCTTTGCAAAGATGTTGGCTGAGGATTTTATTCAGTTGGGTTTGTTTACTGAATGATGGAGCCTTGGCTTCTCTCCTGAATCATAGGCACCTAAGTGGAGTTGTCTAAAGTTGAATGTTGTTATTATAGGTCCCAGATAACATCACTGGAGAGAGGTGGTGGATTCAGAAGTGTTCGGAGATGCTTGTCTCACAGTTTAGATAGTCTTACACAAGGTGTGGCCTCCCTATCTTGGACATTGTGGTTAGCTCTTCAAAGATAGGTGGCCAAGTGCTGAAGCTTCAAGACCTCAGAACCACTAAAAACCAAGACAGAAAGGTCCAGGAACTGGGTAACACAAATCAGTAGCTACAATTGGAAGCTACGACAGGAACATTTGGAGAAGAAATGCATGGCTGCTATGTGTGCTCTTGGTGGACAGGTATTAGTGTCCTGAGCAACCAGCCAGCTGCAGCCAAACAAAAATGGCAAGGGCAGAGGTCAACAGTTGCAGCATGGATGCTGATTTGGGGCTCATCCCAGCTGCCTGTTGGTCACAAAAATTGTAGAAATAGTGTTGTCTTTAATTTTGCTGAAACAGTCTTTCCTCCAGTAACTTTTGAGCCTGCTGGCCAGGCTAGATGATTGCAAAATCTTGTTTTCCTTAGAAAATAGGGTTAAAGTATGTATAACACTTCAAGGAGAGGGGAAGCTTGTTGAATTCAGATGTTTGCTTCGCAGTGCTCATCCAAAGCTTGCCCAGTACAGAGAAGAGGTTGCATTGTATGATCTTCAGGCCTGGTCTGGGCAAACCAGTATTTCTGTTTGGAGCACCCTGGGCTAATGGAGACCTCAGCAGTCAATAGAGAACAATTTGAGGCTTGGCTTCTTGCCTAGCTATATGCTTACACCAATCTTTACAATAAAAACAGAACACAAATCATAATTATAGCCTAGTGGATGAATTTATATTTTGGTATGCTGTGTTGCTGGGTCTATTCTAAAGCCTCTGTGTCCAGGATTTGGACTTTCTAGATATTTAAAAACCCATCAATTCTGTATTTTGCTAGACCCCACCCTCCATTAAATATATATATTGATAACAGTCGATGAGTGCATTAATGTTTAATCCAGTACATTTTTCAGTTTTAGGATCCCATTCATCCACATTGCTGTAATCGATTCTTCCTGGAAATACAGTGGTAATTAGAAGAGAGGCTGATTTGCAAGCGTTACTGTGATGTGTGTAACCAACCTGCCTTGTTCTGATCTATTCATTACCTCCACTTACGACTTTATTTGTGTACCATCTCAAGTAGGACCATAAGAAGGAGTGTGAACTTTTCATTTGCATGTCAATGGCACTTTGGGAAGGTGTTACGGGTATTATGCAGGAAAAATAACGTGTGTAAACAATTTTGACTAGTGGTTCAGGTGTTGCTAATAAGGATCTCTTTTTTTTCCTTCCAATACAGCAAATTGCACCTTTCAAATGGACAAGGCAATTGGTTTGATTTAGGAAGAGAACTGTTATGGAGAATGCCTTCCTCTAATCAGCATCTCTCCCCTCCTAGGAAGGAAGGGCTTGTAATTATGTGTGCCCTTTTTAAAGGGAGAATGTATTAATTGAATCTTAATATGTGGTGGCACACAGGGATACGTTGGAAAAGTTGTGTACTGAACCTAGCTGGATTTCTCAGGTGCGAGAGGTGCGTGTTGCTGGGAGGGTGGGGTATTCCCAGGAGCTGAAGGACTGATGTACAGGCTGGTTTGTGAAGCTTGTTTGGCATTTGAGGGTTTTGTCCAAGGCTCTGACACTTTACACTCCCAGCTTCTTTTTTTTTAAAAAGGAACGTCTGTCATTTTACCTTAACTCTGAAGTGGTTCCCAGTGTGCCTCAGTGTGTGGTTGAGCTTGTTTGTCCTCTTGCAAAAGATAAGCTCGAAATAACTATTTTTGGCTGTTCCTGGGAAAGTAAAGATCTCTTCATCACAATTCTGCCTTTGTGTGGAACAGACTCCCTCTGAACAGTCACAGAAGTCCCTTAAATATCAAAAATACATCTTGTGACACTTCAGGTCCTTCCTCGTAATTCCCCGCTCTCTTGCTGTTTGCAAGAAACCTGAGGCCCATACTTACAACTCGCCATCCCAGCCTGAGGCAGCTGGGAGGGATTGCCATTCTCCATGGATCTGACCCTGAGGAAGATGAATGGCGTGGGAGTAACAACCTGGCATTTCCACTTAGGGACAGTTGGATAAGCCTCAAGAGACGAGACCTGCTGTTTTAAATTCAGGTTGGCCCACCAAGCAGGATCCCTTCTTCTGCCTCTTGCTGCTGTGTGTGGCTTCAGCATCCCCTGGCCCATTGTTGTGTGATGAATAACTGCAAACACCAAACAGTTTACACCTGGCAGAGCTCAGCACTTTCTGGTGGGTAACAGCAGGTGATGGTCCAAACAGGCAGGGAAAGGCCAAGTAACAACATATTTTGAGCAGGAGACAGCTCGGTGGGTGTTTGCAGGGAGATGTGCAAGAGTGTGGTTGATACTGCTGCTTTTGTGTTGAGGGTAATTAGTGGGTGTAGGCTAGGCTGTAAAATAAATGTGAAAAGTAATAACAAGGAGTTGAGGAACCATGGGAGAAAGAACAACAGGAAACCCTGAAGATGTGAATCAAGAGAACTGGGACAATTGTCCTTTAATGAGGTTTTTTTTTTTGGTTTTTGAATGGGGATGTCAGTGATCCAAAATGGGATCTGTCAAGGCCAGAGAGGGACAATTGCAAAAACCTAGATGTGAAGAGATGCTTGTTGGATTAATCCTGAAGGGACTTCATTTTATTTTCAGAAGGCTTCCCTGATGTACTTCTGCAGGAAAGAGCTCTTTTGCCAACAGATGTTAAGCCAGTTCTCCACATGAGTGACCTGTGTGAACAGTGAAGCTGCTAGCTGGTGAGGCTCTGGTTGGGGAGGGATGGGCTGTTCTCTGGAGCAAAGGGAGGAGGGAGTTTAAGAGGTGGATGATGTCCGTTTTAAGCTAGAATCTCTGATAAGTATCATCAGCTACTTGTAGCTCAAGGAAAAATAGTATTCTCTTGCCATTCACAGCTTTACCAGTTCAACTGCTGCCTGCAGAATGTTAAATTAGGATAGAAACTGTTTCTATGGTGGTCTGGGGATGGAGGTGGCACTAAGGCGTTGGTGGCTAGGAGAGAATGTGGGCAGTTGCAAAGCAGAGGGATGTGTTCTGTCCACATGGAGAAATGGTGAAGACCCTCAAGGGAAGGCTGGAACATTATGGATGACCTGTCATCCAGCACCTTGGAGTGGGTGGGAGAAGCTAGAAGAAAGAATTATTTTCTCGATTTTTGGTAGCTGTAATTTTTATATAAGACTTATTAGTTAAGAGGGAATTTCCTGAATACAGCACAGAAATAGTTCCCAGAGAAAAATATTAGCCTTATTACACCTTTCTTGGAAGATAAAGACAAAAACGTGTGTAGAGAGCGTGATACCAGAGCATTGAAAGGAAGGTATCAAGACTGCCAAATGAAAAGAAAGAGATCATGGGCAGTAAAGAAAAGCAAAGCAGAGTTGGGGGTGGTGGGAGTGAAGGAGGCTGGAGAGGTAAAATAGTCCAACGAAGACAGTGTGAGGCTTTGGTCTGGTTACATGGGGCTTCTCCCAAATTTCTGACTTTGAGCAAATCACTTTGTTGCTTTTTCCTATCTTGCCTGTCTGTACTGAGTGCCTCAAGATGGAAAATAATGCTTACTAAGTGATTTTTATGTAGTACAGAGTACAGTGAGGCCACTAGCCTGGGTTGGATTTGAATGTTACCATTTCAGATATTTGAAGTTACTCTTAACGATGAGAAAAGGGGAAGAATGTACATACTGTTTGTGCACAACTTGCTCTCCCTTTGAAATTTAAACGATGTATGTGTGGTTATGCATGTGGTGGAAAGCGTCCTTGGACACTCCGTGCAGTAGTTAAATATTGAGTGAAGCTTTTCAGTTGTAACTCTGACCTTTTAAAAATGCTGCCGTCCCCTTTCAATGTGATAGGCCAAAAAAATTGTAATATAATCTGTCAGAGCAGAACTTGTATTTACATTGTTAGTTAAATGTTGAATGAAGCTTTTCAGTTGTAACTGACCTTTTAAAAATGCTGCCGGCCCCTTTCAATGTGATAGGCCAAAAAAATTGTAATATAATCTGTCAGAGCAGAACTTGTATTTACATTGTTAGGGTTCGTACAACCTTCTGTACAGCCTGGTATGAAGAAAACTGCTATCATGCACAAAGAGGTACCAACAAGTAGCAAATAACAAAAGTGAGCATAGTCTGAGAAGGTGAACAAAAGAAGCCACATGTATAGTCTGTAACACTCCTTTTGTGCTCTTAATTAATCTAACTGATGTTTGAATTATTTTCATGTTTGAATTGTTCGTTGTAACAGAATGATGTATGAATAATTTAACTCAAAGCAGTATTATATTTTTAATTGTGCCTTCCTAATGTGCTCATTACAACCAGGATCTGGATCTGTCTGAATATTACACTTCTGTTGAAGGCGAAGGGGTTGATGTTTGTAACCATACTTGGACGTTATTTTGCTGGCTTTGGGGCAGACACGTGTGTGCTCCAAAGAGCACATAGTGTCTTCACTGACTAAGTGTAATAAATGTACGAAGAAGTGCAAACATGGTGCTTTCTGTGTGATTCTTGTTACCTGCAACTCTTGTATTGTAGCCGGGGAGTCTTACTCAGTTCCCCAGTTTCATAGGAGGGGGAAGAGAAGTCATTAGTTGCCAAGAAAAGAAACTCAAACCAATTTAAGTGAGAACTTGGAACTGCCAGCTGTAACCCTGGCAGTATGTGAGGCTACTGCAGAGCAGCAGAAATAGAGTCATGAACCAGGCAGTGGATTAGCGAGCCCACAGCACAAACTTGGATTTCTCCACTGGAGGTGAAGTTCTTCACTCTAAAGACTACAGAGGCTTCTTTTTTTTATGTGGAGCACTTGTCTTTGCCAGGAGCCAACCTACATTTCTATGCCAAAACAATGCTCAGACCTGTCCCCTTGTATTGCACCACAAATGAGGTACTTGACACTTAATACTGAATTTTCCCTGATTGTCTTGGGTTATTTGTGCTTTTGACAGTGAAGGAAAGCCCATTTGTGACTTACAAACGCGTGTTTTATTACAGAGGGATGTGTTTGCTGGGGTTGTAGTGACTCTTGTTCAGGCTGGCACCGAGGTTTGCGCTCAAACCCGGTTTGTGCTCAGTGTCTGAATTCAGATTCCCAGATCCAATGCACAGTCTCACCAGAAGCCGCATGTCCTTTGCAGTTTTAAAAACAGAGTGTTTTCTAACTTTTTGGCAGAGGTAACCATAAAGCTTTTGAGTTTGTCTCTGTAGGTAGATGGCAGGTGTCCTTCCAGGGTTAGGGGTTATTTTTTGCCAGTGTTTCTTCCCATTGTCCCCTCTGAGCTGCATTTCTCCTGCTCTTATTTTGCTCCTCTGTGCTGGCTGGGCTCATGCCTCGGTGCTCCAGCAGCATCTGCATGGACTTCTTCATCCCAGATTCATCCCAATCCTTGGGGATTTCCCAATGCATTTCCTGTTTTCCCTGCCTTTTCACCCTGTAACTTTCATTTCTTCCTTTATAACCCTAAACCAAAATTGCCTCACATTTTCTTTCCACCACTTTTTTTCCCTTTAAACCTAGATTTTTTACAGCTATAACATGTTTCCTTTCACCATCATCTGTAGCAATTCAGGGTACTGCCAGCTGAGCAAATACCCCAGTCTGGCTGAAGCCAGTTTTGCAAGCCTTGTTACCACACCTGGATTCTTCACCAGCACAGCAGCTTCTCCTTTGCTTTTTATCATACGTGTGTCCAGTTCAAGTTGGCTAAATTTAAGTTGTTCTTCACGTGACTCTCGTGACAGAGGTGCTTATGCTAAAAGGGAGCAGCAGACGTTAACAGTGAAGATTTCTCTTCCATTGGAGAGAACCTAAACGTATTGGAGAACATAGGTTGAAAAGGTGGTTCAAAGCTGGAATTTGCTTGTTCCTGCTGGAGCTAGTTCACTGCAATAAAATTGTGCAAGTTTTTCCAAACCCTCTGTTTTCAGAGAGAAAACCAGTGGCCTTGTAAATTTGCTTTCAACGTTAAGCCTTAAAATGATGCTTCTGCAGAAGTTCCTCGCACAGAGCTTTGCAGGATGGGTGGGTTTGGTCTTGCAGTGCCACTTCAGGGCAATGCACGTAAGGACTGTCGCATAGGGAAGAAAAGCTAAAGTGCCATGTAGGACCTGTCCTGCAAGCTGTTGTCAGCAGAGCCAGAAAGTCATCTTCTATTCTGACTTCTAGTCTCAGTACTTACCTTTTTTTTTTTTTTTTTTTTTTTCCTGCTAAGAAAGGAAATATGTACAAAAAAAATCATCTGTTTGTTCTCTGATTTGTGGTACAGTCCTGGATATCCCATTTCAGTCACATGTAGTATAGAAATACGTATAGAACGGACTAGAACCTCTCCAGAAGTCCCCTCTTTGCTTTAAGAGCAAATGGGTCCGTTAGACATGAAATCTGTTTATAACTAATGACACTTCACAGTGCAATAGGAGCTGGCACTTCATGCTTGATGGGAGCGTGCTGTGCTGGGAGGCAGCAAGGCTGCACTTGCGTTTAGGGGAATAAATGACAGACTGAAACGTGTATTTTACTAAATGAAAACGTTTTATGTTGAGTTCTGAATTACAAGTAGTGTTTTGGGGTCGATTGCCCATTTTGTTAAAGAGTAAACAGTGGCAGTCCAGATAATTTTGTAAAAAATTGGGGAACTGCAAGGAATGAACAAGTGAGATATTCTATTCCTGCATAAGCACAGCCTGTCTCATGCCATCTCCTTTAATAAGCCGTATCCTAAAGAAAGAATGTCAAAGTATATATGTATTTAAGAAGCTGCTAACTCAGTCTTTTTTTGTGACCGAAATGCTTTTCTTTCAGGAGTGTGTGTCAAGATCTTGAACACCTGAGTGTGACCAGCTGGCATTAGCCTTGGGACAAAGTCTCCTAGTCAGGATGAAAAACACTTGCTCTGTCACATCCCTTCAACTTAAAGGATTAAAACTGTGTGGTGTCCAGCAGTGTCAGCCCACTCTGGTGTAATACCTTGAAGAGAGTTACTCTTGCTTGGTCTTGATTTTCTTTCTGTTTTCCTTTTTCTTAGCCTGTCTTTTAATTCCCCTTTGCTTTCTCCCTTGCCCATCCCTCCCCGCATCCACCCACATGCATAGCAATCCAGAAATGCTCCGGACCCCGAGCCGCTGGAGGACCGAGCATGCAAGCCAGCAAGCCTTGCAGGGGAGGGATGCCGCGGGACTGGCGTGCCAAGGCGTGCTCCGGCTGGAGTCCTGTGTGGAAAGATCCTGGTTTTGTGTGTTTTGGTTATTGCCTGAGTGAAAGAGCTGAGTTCCCTTGGCTGCGACTGCATTTCCAGTAACTTCAGCAGCCTCAATGTTTCAGCTCTGTGGTGTGGGTAAGGGTTAACTTACGAGGCTTGTGATACAATTCACTGTTTGAGCTGAGAAGTTATTCTGGAAATCTATTTATCTCATGCTCGATACATGGTGACCTCCTTTGGGTATGTGCAGGCTATAAATGAGAAGGTGGGTGTCTCGCCCGCAGCCCTGCAGGCACAGCCCAGCCAGAGAGGAGGACAATGGTGAATCTCCTTCCTTCTGCCTCGTATCCAAAGGATTAAGGATGCAAACTAGTTACCCTTGTTATATCCTGTTACTGTTAGCTGATTTGCATGGTTGTCCCTGATTGTGGCTCAGTTTTGTGGAGGGGAGAAGGGTTTGGTTTGTGGTCGCGATGAACGTGCCGAGGGCCATGCCTTTGGGTACGGCCCTCGGTACGCGCACAGCCAGCACTGGAATGCGATGGTGCAGTTTCATACGCAGCTGCTTTTTGGGGAATATAAGGGAAGCAGCCTGTGGCTTTTGTTAGAGAAGGGGCTGCTTTCCAGCCAGTTGCATGTGTGTGGTTGTGCAACTTCTGGTCCCCCCACCCTCTGCAATCACGGCGGGTGGGGGTGGCAGAAAAAAACCAACCCACAGAGGAGCATCACTTAAAACATCGTATAATAAACATTATTCCTTAGGGTCCTGTTGTTCTTTCTAGACAAAAGGCCTTGTCTTGGAGCCCAGGAGTGAAGAGAAAGATTTGCAGGAGGGGAGGGTTGGAGACAAAACTAACCAAATAAGACCTTGTGGTGAAATGAGTGGTGTAAATCTGCCGTGTGGATATCCTCAACTTCCCAGATGTCTAGTGGGCAGCCAAAACCAAAAGGCAGCATGGCTGGAAGGAGCAGGCTCTCTGGGGACCTGCTCCTGAAGTTACAGCCAAATTATCTCCTGCCTATATTCAGAAAATCTGCTGTAATGAAAGGTGTGTGGTGCTGGTCGTGCGGGCAGGGTGCAAGGTGCCCTGCATTGCCTGTGTTGGAGCAAACACCGGGGTGTCTGGGCTGCTGCTACCTGATGGGCAGATTAAAACTCACACAAATACTTGTGGTTTTGGCTTGCTTTGAGAACACATGAAGAAGGTCCCGTTAGCGGACACGTGGCAAGAAATGCTGTGGCCATGCAGAGTATGGGAGCAGGGGAGGGGGCTTGTGCTGCTGCCAGGTTCCCCTGGCTACGCCGTGCCGGCCCCCTCCCCGGGAGCCGACGGAGCTGAGACCTCCCCCCAGCTAGTTCAGGCTCCCTTTGGCAGGCAAGAAGTCACCACATTTAAAAGCACATGATTCTCATTATCCGCGCCTGAATGTCTGCTGGGGCTGAATTGCCTGGATCCCTGAGAGTTGCTCAGTAAGAAATAGAAAACATTTTCCCTGGGAAGGAGCAGCTGTTTATATATAGTGTGCTATGGGTTCATGAGCGATTATTAGGAAAACATGCCTTTCTAGCCATAAAAAAAAGGCATTTTTGTTGTCATCTTTCCTCTAAAACACACAAATTGGAGAGTCAGGGATTTTTATTTGCCATGACAACCAATGAAACCGCCAAGCCATGTGATTTCTCTATCCTTCCTATGATTAAATCTTTTTTTTTTTTTTTTTTTTTAAGGGCCATGTTGCTAACAGAGTTGGGAAACATCAGGTGTTATTTGTTTTTCTCATGTAGATTAGGCAGGATTTAGTTTGCATGTTTGCTTGGGAACTGGGGGATATTGATTTCCATGATTCATGGTAAGAATGGTGTCTTAGTTCTGAGTTACTGTATTGTACTGAGTTGTACATGGCTCCCACAGGACAAAAACCATTGTGGGACCCACGAGTGAACAGTGCCTGAACAGTCATGAGGTTCAGAGCCTTGAGCCTTGGAGATGTTGGTTTGCCCATGATACTTAGAGACTTTGGCCTGTAAATCTTTTCCTATTATGCCAGGGCAAGGTTTTACGAAGGCAGAAAGTGTGATGGACATGACTCTTGATGGTTGATCCATGTGAGGACTCCTGTTGGCTCCAGGTCTGAGCACTTCATGCTAACTGAAAGCCTGGGGCTGGTGTTACTGTCAGCAAAGCTCAAGTGCCAGCATTTATCCTCTCTTAAAAATTGCTATCTTCTGCTCAGGAATTTCCTCAGTGTGCCAAATATAGATTCAACACACACACAAAAAACCCAACCTACAAACCCAAAACCCAACCCCAAGAGCTGCCCTGTTGCTAAGGAATAAAAATAAATGGTCATAAACAGGGTGCTGACATGTTAAGATGTGTCCCCATGACCGTGCAGCTGTGAGTGTGAAGGTCGTGAGCTGGGCAGTGACAGCACTGCCCGGGCTGTGCACGTCATGTTGGCATCGGTGCCTACGGAGGACTGGCTGTGCTTTGCTTTAAGTAAACAGAAGGAAATAACTTTCTGCTTCCTAATATTAAAGAGGTCAAAACTTCAGTAGGCTGCTGCCAGGAGATCAGTAGTAGTATATGACAATTTCTGTATTTTTGGTACTACATATAACATAGCAATGTCTATATTGGAAAAGCTCAGGGAGATCAAATTTGTGATGGGAACATACTTTAGAGCAAAAGTACCATTTTGGGAGATCTTGGGCTACATCATAGGGTTGTTGAATGCTGACAACATCAAAAGGGTGAATATTGGTGTTGCAGAAGCTGCAGTTGTGCCTTCACCTTCTCTCCAAATGCAAATCTCTGTCCGCAGATCTCTGCAATAATTTATTGACCTGTGTGGCTGGAGATGGGGAGTAGCTGAGCTGGAAGCAGAGGTGAAGACATGATTTATCTGGGCTAGAGAGCTGCTGTGACCGATGTGGTCTTTTAACGTGTGTGTGTGTGTGTGCATGTGTGATTCTTGGTTTTGTGGGGGCCTGCCTGCTTTAGTACTCAAGGTACTGCTTGCTGCATCAGCTGCCAGTAATAAATAAAATTATTAAATAATTTTTTTTTTAGCTGTTTGAGTAGTATCCCTGCAGTGGTAGATCTAGAGCAGGAAGTTTCCACTAAAGGTCTGCTTCCTTGCTTTTGAGATTTCTTTTTGTGTCAGATTTAACCCATGCAGTCTCTTGAATTGCAGCTGGCCCAAAGCTGAAATGAGGTTTTAACAGCAGATAACTGCCCTAGATGAGAAATGATACTTTTGTGGTGGTTTAGAACAAACGAAAAGTACTGTAACCACCTGAAACTATAAGGGGAACTGAAAACAGGCTATGTGTTGGCGTGTGAGCTAAAATTTACCCAGAACATGAATGCTGTTCCTAACTCTATGAAGAGACCTGTGATATCCTTATAAAAATCTTACGCAGGAGCCATGATATGAAATTCCCATTATAGAGATACTAGTTATAGTAAAGATACTTTTTTACAAAATGAAATTCTGGGACCAGGGCTGTAAAATCCAAATCTGCTGTCCCCCTCCCAATTTTTTTTCCCATCTGGATTGGTTCCCTCCTGCAGTTGGCAGGGTGCTGGGTGCGGGCAGGGCTGGGAACCTTCCCTTTGGAGGCAGCAGGGCTTACATCAGCTTAAACCAGCCCTGAAGCTACACCCAAGTTTCTGTTATTTCCACTTTCTTCCCCCTCTGAACAATTTGTTTTCATGAAACATCTGCTTCTCTGGCAGATACTCGCAGTTAAAACTGTACCGCAGTGTTTCTTTGCAGAAATGCAAAGAATATCCCCCGTCAGCTCAGCTGCTCGCCAGACGGGCTGGCTGATCCCAGCTGAGGGGTTTCCATCAGATGAGCATTTCTACAGGGGAAAACTTCTTGGAGGGGGCAATGCTTGTGCTGATGGTGCAGTTTTGTTACGAAGCAGAAGCATATATGCTTGGATGCATGAGCGCGTATGCTACAGGCAAAATGTGCTTTCCATCTGGAAATAAGAGGGGGTGATGAATTGGGGAGCACTGGGGCAATAGTCAGCCTACGGCTAGCCTAGACCCATCACCCCAAACTTGATCTTAGTTGTCTTTGGAGGGAGCAGGGACCTGGAAGATGAGTTTCTCCAACATCTTCACCTCCCTCCCTGTAAGGATTTAAATAGCCAATGCTACTGCGTTTCCCCTGCCATCTTACCAGGAGCCTCTAACGCTTAACTCTATTTCATTCCTCCATCACTTCGTGTTCAAAAAAGCTGCCACTTCTGGGGGAGAAACCTGCCATTAAAATGCCTCGCAGAGGCAGAAGTCCCTCCTAAATACCAATGCGCTGTTGCAAATTGCCCCCTTTCCTGTGGTGGTGGCACGGGGCTGTGATGCGCGGCTCC
The DNA here is from genome assembly GCA_000699545.1 of Podiceps cristatus. Classification (NCBI taxonomy): domain Eukaryota; kingdom Metazoa; phylum Chordata; class Aves; order Podicipediformes; family Podicipedidae; genus Podiceps; species Podiceps cristatus. The sequence continues at coordinate 22,574 of KL256284.1, forward strand.
CCTGTGGCTGGCCGATGCTGCGCTGTGGTTGTGGTCAGGGACCCTCCAGCTGAAACACAGCGTCACTTTATTCCCTCATGTAAGGAAAAAAAAAAAAAAAAAAAAAACCACAACAAAAAAACCCCCTAAAAACAAACCAAAAAACCCCGACAGAAACTCCTTTTCACTTAGCAGTCCCACTATGTAGTAGCAGGCTGTGCTCTTGAATTAGAGGCCAAGCCTGAAAGTTTTACCTGGGGATGTCAACCTCCCTCTTGGGTCACCAAGAAGATGCTGTCCCACAAAATCCAGATGCAAATGACTGAAGGTGGGTTACCTTCACTGTGATATTAATTGCCCTAATAATTTTGTCTTCCTTCCCAGAGAAAGGTCCTTTAAACAATTGTCTTGGAAGGTTTCTTCACTGCACCTCAGACTGCAACATAAGATGTATGAGGGGTCAAGATTCTCTCACTGCAACTTTATCAATCATAATGCTTCAGAGGAATATGATCTCCCCCCCCCCCTTTTTTTTTTTACAGTGCAAGTACAGTTCTTACAGTTGTAGTGTCTTGGCTTTCACAGTTCTGGCTTTGATTCTTGCTATTTTAAGAGATCCAGCACAAGTGCACGTAGCTGTAGCAGGACAGTGTGAATCTCCTCTTTGGAGATCTGGTGATGTAGGACGCAGACTGAATCTGGTATGGAGGAATGGAGGTGCTGTGTCTGCTCCTTGGAGGTGTAGCTGTCTCAATATTAGTAAGAGCAACTCAATGGATGATGAAGTACAAGAAGAGCATGCAAGAGAGTTTGGCTTTGGTGTGGTGTTAGTTGTTGGTTTTTAATTTTTATTTAACTTATTTTACAGTGAGGTGGTGAGATACTGGAACAGGTTAACCAGGGAAGTTGTGGGTGCCTCATCATTAGGTGTGTTCAAGGCCACAGATGGGACTTTGATCAGCCTGATCTAGTAAAAGATGTCCCTGCTGTGGCAGGAGGGTTGGACTCCGTGATCTTTAAAAGGTCCCTTCCAACCCAAACCATTCTAGGATGGTCTAGGATCTTGCTTAAGTCTTCCCTTTAGTGCTGGTATTGCTAATTTATCATTATATTTGGGGAAAATTACCTTTTAAGTCTGATATATCTGTCCCAAGAGCCAAATGTGGTGTGGGTTTTTTTTTTTTGTGGATCCTGTTGTCCATCCTGAACAAACAGCAAACTTTCATTTTAATATAGCAGCTTTTAGCTTTTTGATTGCTACTGCAGGGTGCTGTTGGGCCAGCCCAGTGTGGCCTCACCAGTGGCGTGGCACGGCACAGCATGGCATGGCACAGGAGCATCACGCACGGTGCCGTGGACTCTGTGGCCCAAGTCACAGGGTGCCAAGCACAGCCCGCTGGGCACTGATCTCAGCCATGCACAAGGGAGATTAGATGAGGCTTAATTACTTTTTACTTCTACTAGATTCAATGGAGAAGTGATATAAATTCCAGTAAATCACAAGCTAACTTGAGCAGAAATCAAAAGGTGGAAATACCTGCTTATTTTTTTTAATTAAAAAGCATTCTAACAAAACCTTATTAGCAAAAATTTTTAGGTTGTTCATACCACAGTCTCTGACACAATCTCAAGAAGATGGTCAATAGCAGTAAGACATGTCATTGTAGTTAAAACTCAGGAAAATTTTCTTGGAGATGCTTTTATGACCTAAACTGTCTAATGTACATATTCATATTTTACAGTATATTCATGGGACTTATGTCATTGGTTAATGACATACTTACACTTACGATACTTCTGTATTTGCACTCATTTGAGTCATGATGTTCTTGTAAATATTTTATTGAAATCCTTTAGTTGTGATCTCTTCTTGGATCTTAGCAAAAACATTGGTGTCAGACTATCTAATCTTGCAAGTGTTTTATCAGAGCCCTGTCACCCACTGTCAAAGCCTCCACGTATGACCGTGATGCCACTCAAACCCATGCCAGCCCAGCAAACTTAATGCATTGGGAGATTTTTTTGCCTTCTGGTTGACACACACATACCTTTCTTCTGTGCCAAGGGCTAATCGTTCCTTCTCCAGCTTTGCCTCCCTGCTTGTAGGGCTGCTGTCCCCAAAACCCTTGCCCAGCTCCTGGGAGACCCCCAAGGTTCAGCCTGCTCCTGCACCTGCTTTCTAAAGGCAGAGTAATTCTTCCCGAAGGTGCTGATGGGTTCCCCATTTCAGTGGGTCAGGTCTTGGTGCGGCAGCTTTATTTCCCGTCGTAGAGAGCTGGGTTTAGGGAGCTTCCAATTAATTCTTGGCTGTAGTTTTAAAAAATAATTTTGTATTTTTTTTTTCCCTTTGGGAAGAGGCTGTTGTTTTTGAGTGGATAAAACAGCATTTTTGGCTGGATTTCTGGCAATGCAGTTTTCCATGCTTGGAAGTTAGCCTGTCTGCTGTGCTGGCTGAGTCTTTAACTGCCTCCACGCAAAAAATGTGTTACTGCATAGCATACAGCTTGGTGGTCCCACGATTTGCTCAAATGTGGCCCAAACCAACAAGAGTGTTGTTTTGAGCATGCAGTATTGGGTCTCCTTGTCCAGGTATGTCTTGAAAGATGTTTATAATAGCATGTGTTAAGGTTGCACTGACTTCTTTGCTGTCAGACCTGAGCTCTGCCAATAAATGGGGTGTGGGGCTGTTCTGCTTGAAAACAGTTTTCCTAAGGTGGTGTCTCTTGGGTGTGCTGCTGCTCATGTATGGTTTGGTCAGCCACTATTGTGGCATTGTGGATGTGCGTGCCAGCATTTTTTTTTTTAATCCTAAAGAAATGAGTTTTCTATTTGTTGTCTTTCAAGTATTGTGTACCTCATTTTTCATAAGTAATGCAGAAATCGGATTAGTTCATTTATCTGTGCCAGGAGAATCATCACTGATTAACAGTTCAATCCTCAAATGTATTTGATGGAATATAATTTGCTGTCTGCATGTGAATTTTGCACTTCCATGGCTGTTTCCAACGCCAAAGTGTGTTACAAATGTCACTGAGTCTCCCCTCCCTCCAGAAGGTGGGAAAGTTAAATGAGGACACCGGACCCCAGAAGCTGTCACTTGCCTGGTCTTTCCTGAAGAGCCTTTAGTGGCATTGAGATCCTTAAAGATGCATCCAACCCAAACACCATCCATCCTCTGACCACCCAACGAAAGATGATTAATGATGTGTTTTAATGCCGCTCTTGACACCAGTGCTAGCAAAGCCTTCTGGAAGGCTTCAGCCAGGGGTGGACAGCATGGGCACAAAGCCTTTTCTGCATCAGGGGGTGCCGGGAGCATGTGAAAATCCAAAGTTTGCTCCTAAATACGAGATCTGGAACCTCCAGTGTTAGGCAAACCAGGCAGATGGAGAGGACAGACTGCAGGTGGTTATCTATGGAAGCAGGACACCTGATCATAGAATCATAGAATTGTCAAGGTTGGAAAAGACCCTTAAGGTCATCGAGTCCAACCGTTAACCCATCACTGCCAAGTCCATCTATCCCATGCCCTCAAGCACCGCATCTCTCCGTTCTTTAAATACCTTCAGGGATGGAGACTCAACCCCTTCCCTGGGCAGCCTGTTCCCATGCCTGACCACCCTTTCGGTGAAGAAGTTTTTCCTAATATCTAACCTAAACCTCCCCTGGCGCAGCTTGAGGCCGTTTCCTCTCGTTCTATCACTTGTTACTACAGAGAAGAGACCGACCCCCACCTCACTACAACCTCCTTTCAGGTAGTTGTAGAGAGCAATAATAAAATGTCCAGTTGTGGGCCGTGGTGAGGCTGGGCCCTCTCGTGTTGAGCGTGGGCATCGCAACAGGGGATCCTGCTTCCCCAAGCTCCTTCTGCCCCGTAATGCAGAGCTCCTGCTCCAGGCTCTTCCTTCGGATGCTATTGGAGCTGGATTTACCTGCTCGTTTTACGGTGACACACCTGTAGTCCTATGTCAGGGGATTCCTCTGTAGCACTTAACTTGCATGAGCTCCTGGAGCTCTAGTAGCATATGAGCCATGATCTGGTCAAAGGAGTCCTGAGAGCTGCAAATTTTCTGCCGTGGCAAAGGAGGTAAGGGGAAGGGCTGTGTGCTCTGTGCAGGCGTTGATGCCAAACCTCTCAACTTTAGCTTTTCTGTATTCTATAGAAATATCCCTGTGAGATGAAACATACCTGTGGTATAGGAGTACTTGCACCTCATCAGCTCACTTGGTTTCTCTAGGAGAAATACCTCGTGCAAAGGGTTGAGGAGCAGGGATCTCAACAAATAAATTTTTTTGATAGGGCTGATGCTTTCATAATATACTGGGTTTTTTTTCCATCCGGGAAGTCTGGATGCAATTTACTTTTTTTTTTTTTTTAACATGTCTAGACTTTTGAATGACTGGCGGCTGTTCAGCCAATGCTGATGGGGCTGTGTGCATGGGGAAGCCCCACACCTCCCTGCACTGCACCCAGAGTTGCTCGATGCCTCCCGGAAGTGTTGGATGGACTTAGTGAGCCTGAATTTGTCAGTGGCAGCGTGAGCACAGTGCAAGCCAAATGCACCATGGAGGTGGGTGCATTAATAGTCTGGGGGTGATGCATGCGTGGGGTAAAAGCTGCTGTGTTTCAGCCTGGGAAATCACACCTAGAGACATGGTGCTTCTGCAGTCGGGACCTTCTCCCTTCCTATGAGGGACCATCCTTGATGAAGAGGCACGTTCAGGACTGTCAGTGCACAGGCAACTGGCTATTGCTTGCCTGGAATGGCAAATGTACGGTAGGAGATGAGCAATGATGGGCTCTGCAACCCTGGGTGCCTGCAATAAATCTTTCTCCCTTGAATTTGGGAAAGACATTTGGGAAACCAAGCTGAGGGTGTGGATCCCATGTGCTTGGGGCTTTGCCACCAGCAGCACAGAAGTGTGGGTGATCCAGGCTTTCATGGGGATGAAGTCTCTCAATTTTTCCAGTGTCAACAGAAGTCAAATTAAACCTTGTAGAGAAGGAGGAGTGAGGAAGATGGGCCAGGGAGCAGAAGGAAATCTAGGTGCTTGTTTGCAGAGGGGCATGAGCTGGGCTTGTGCTTAATGAGTGCAGGAGCCCGCTTGGGTTGGCAGTTGCTTTGGAAAGAAAAATATTTTATCCTGAGTTACGCAATGCAGCAGCATGTTCAGACCTGAGTTCCCTGCAATTTTCTGGCCCACAAGGAATAATTTTCTGCTTTAAATATTAGCCTTAGCTTTGAATTTCCTGGCTCATATAGCATGTGCAATCAGTGTAATATCTGTATACATAACTGCTGCTGTTTGAACTTGAGATGTTTAGGTAAATTTATTTTTGTTTATAGCTGTCGGATGATGAAGAACAGAAAATACTTGTTCATTAAGAACTGTATAAATACATCAAAACCCACCATGACCTACTGGCTAGATCCAGCAGGTGGAAGAGGCTGCAGATCCTTCTCTGTGTCTAATTGAAGCAGTAGGTTGTAAATGAGGATTTGAAGTGGGATAGAGCTGTGGTGCAGATTATCATCATTCCTGCCTTAATATAGTTTCAGTCTTTATCCCTAAATGTGGAGAAGCCTTTGCAGCTGTGGGTAGCTGGCTGGATGGCCGGGCGCAAAGAGTTGTGGTGAATGGAGTTAAATCCAGTTGGCGGCCAGTCGCTAGTGCTGTCCCCCGGGGCTCAGTATTGGGGCCAGTTCTGTTTAACACCTTTACCAATGATCTAGGTGAGGGGATCAAGTGCACCCTCAATAAGTTTGCAGACAATATCGAGTTGAGTGGGAGTGTTGATCTGCTTGAGGGTAGGAAGGCTCTGCAGAGGGACCTGGACAGGCTGGATCCATGGGCTGAGGCCAGTTGTGTGAGGTTCAACAAGGGCAAGTTCCAGGTCCTGCACTTGGGTCCGAACAACCTCAGGCAACGCTATAGACCTTTGGAGGAGTGCTGGGTTCAGTTTTGGGCCCCTCAGCACGAGAAAGACATTGAGCTGCTGGTGCGTGTCCAGAGACGGGCAACAAAGCTGGGGAAGGGTCTGGAGCACAAGTGCTGTGAGGGGCGGCTGAGGGAACTGGGGGTGTTCAGCCTGGAGAAAGGGAGGCTGAGGGGAGACCTTCTTGTTCTCTGCAAGTCCCTGAAAGGAGAGTGGAGCAAGGTGGGTGTGGGTCTCTTCTCCCAAGTAAGAGGTGATAGGACAAGAGGAAACAGCCTCAAGTTGTGCCAGGGGAGGTTTAGGTTAGATGTCAGGAAACATTTCTTGATGGAAAGGGTTGTCAGGCCCTGGAACAGGCTGCCCAGGGAAGTGTTGGAGTCACCATCCCTGGAGGTATTTAAAAGATGGGTAGATGGTGGCGTTTAGGGACGTGGTTTAGTGGTGGGCTTGGCAGTGATAGGTTTACCGTAGGATTTGATGATCTTAAGGGTCTTTTCCAACCTAACTGATTCTGTGATTCTGTAGGCATGCATGGGTCTGCATCACCTGACTGCACTACTAAGCTTGTTCTGATTTGGGAACAGTGGTCCACTAACTATGGCTTGTAAGCAGCACATGCCCATGAGGTCTTCTGATGATTCTTTAGGCTACAACAAACGAAACCCCACGCGAGACTGGTGGGGAGAGAAGGTGATGCCATGATGTGCCCCTCGTTCTCTGCTCTGATTGTTGCCTGGCCCTGTGGAGATGTGAACTGCTGCTCCCTGACTTCTGTGTCTCAAGCTCAGAAGAGCACTGGGATACCATGGAGATTTAGAAACAACTAGTTGTTTCTGTTTTCTTCTAAAATGTAGGTGTCAAAACATTATTTTTAGACCTGAAAGTTTTTTTTTTTACTTCAAATGAAGGCTGTCCGTTGTTTCCTGAGCACTCATTATCTTGTGATCTTCAGGGAGGGTAAAAGACAGGCAGAGGTTGGCACACCTTGCGGTTGTCTGAGAAAGGCTTGCTCTTTTGAAGTATCCCACTCTGCTTTTGGCTCCATGAGCCAAAAATCATCATCGGTAGAGCCTGCTCTGATCATGCCTAGAGGTAGAAAGTCTTCTTCAGGCAAAGGAGTTGGGAGAGAAGTGACAGAGATTTGAAAAACCTCATTCATAGTTGCTGGTTGTTTTGTACAAAGGCTGCTGGTATAAAAGCTGATGGGGGACGAGCAGAATAGAGGTTTCATCCCTTTGAATAACTTGATCACTCCAAAGTCATTCGTGTCTCCTGGATAGTATTTGAACATTGGTATTGTGTTTCTACCACTTGGTTGGTACTCGAAGAGGCTTAAGCATAGCATGGAACCTTCTGTGCTCATCCAAACTATTGGGTATAAAAACACTGCAAAAAGAAGATAAAATAATTGGTTCAGATGGTGATAAACACTGTCAAGTAAACCCAAGAGGATCAGGGAGAACTAAGAAATGAATGGAGCAAATGCAGGGAGAGGACATCATTTTGGGGAATAAACAAAAACATACCCAGAAATGTTATTCCCTGAATCATGTATTTACTGTGGATAAACTCCTTGCCTCGTGGCACGTGGTGAACAGGAGAAGCATGTGGGAGTGTGTCTTCCTCCTCCATCAGCTGTGCTGCCGTCCCAGATCTACAGGCGGTGAAGAGCCCGTGGCAGGGTGAAACAGAAGACCAAGTCCTGCTGGCCGCGCTATGGGAGGATTTCTAGCAATCGAGACACTGGGAGAAGCGGGAAGGACTGGTGCATATCTGCCTTTGCAGCAATGCTCGCTGTATGGGGAAGGCAGCCCACGGCTTCTGCACGCCGCCTGTTCCATGGGCGCTGGAGATTGCTCATGTGAGCTTGAATGGAAGGAAGGAGGGGTGAAAGCCCCTGGCCCTGCGCTTTTGTTATGGGTGGATCTCACCAACCTTTTGATTGAATTGGAATTAATAATTGAAAAATACCGAGGGTGTTTACTGTGCCATCTTGCCCAGATAAAGAAAA